>BEWF01000215.1:0-191352 GCA_002583695.1 Pleurotus salmoneostramineus
CATAACCCCCATTTCATATTTTTCTTACAGCCCGATCCCTTGCGGAAGCGGTGTTCTCCCAAGTGGCAGCTTTGACCAGTGGGTCCAGACGAACGAAGGTCGGTTCTCGAAAGCTATACAAAATTTCTATCGCAAATCGCTGGCGTTATTCTTAGCTATTTTGAAACCTTCTTTAAACGCGACCACAACCAGTTTATCCCCTTAACGCCTTGAATGCTGGTCCAATTCAAAGAAGCTGAACAGCAGGCGGGTGGAGCCGCCCTTCTTACCAAACTTCTGAGCCCCGCCAACTGTTTCGAGGTCAACCGCATCGGCAGGCCTCGCGCCGCTCGTTCTATTTCTACTAATTCTTGGAATCGGTGCCTCTCTTTGGGGATGCAGACAGGTCAGGATATTGGCATTTTACTACACTTCGGTGCGACGGGTCTCTCATGAGTCATTTAAGTAGGTTACGCTATCAATCCTGCCCGCGATCTCGGTCCCCGTCCGTTGACTGTTATGGTGGGCTATGGGAAGGACGTATTCATTTTCCGAAAGTGAGTGATTTCTCCAAGCTTAGCTGCTCTCCGCTAATTTCTCTCACTTCTCTAGTCATTATTGGCTTTGGTGTCCTGTTGCTGGTTCAATCGTCGGGGCCCAACTCGGGACGGTATTTTATGATATATTTATGTTCAAAGGAAAGGAAAGTTTGATCAGTCGGCCGTGAGCACATTCCTTGTTCCTACTGAATTCAGCCCAAGCTGACCCGATTGCAGTCGCCAACAGAAGGCTATACAACGTTCTACTCATACAGCCGACGACAATGTCTAAGGAAGTGGTTTGCAGTACAAATATTAATGATGTATCCATAGCTCTGTTTATAAGAAGTCGAGTTGGTTGTCGATTTGTCTATGTATGGTCGGGACCGCAAAGAAACCACCACCACCAAAAAGTTAGGCATGTTCATGCCCATGCCCCAGCAAAGCACCAAGGGTAAAGGGTATGAACATCCCAACGGAAATGAGGATCACCCGTACCATACTAGACATCTCTTCCTTGTGGGATGCGTCCCCCGAGACTGGCTGCAAGACCGTTGCGACGTACAGAAAAGTACCGCCCTGACAGGAAGAAGGTTCCACGAACAAACCTTCGGGAAAAAAAGAAGAAAAGACTCACGGAAAATAATAAGGCCGGACCAGTCCAATCATGACCTGACCCCAAGCCAAGGTTGTAGATCAGGTAATAGGACATGATGGCTCCTATGGGCGTTGATGCACTGAACAAAGCTAGATGCTTTTTGCATTCGGCGCGAGGCAGGGATGTTGCCAGAAGGGACGTCGTCAACGCTAGGGCGGTCGGAGCTACGGGATGAACAGATGGTCCACGGCGATCAGTGAAGGACCAGAAAATGAATTCATGTAGTAATCACCTTTATGCACTAGCAGGGCTAGAAAGACGACAAGAGAAAGTTCTGAGGAAGGGGTCCCAGACGATTCATTTGAATTTGTGGGCAAGAACGAGGCACCAAGGGCTAATCCATCAGCTAATGCGTGGACGAAAAGACCGAGAGTAAGTGGCAAAGCTTTGAATCGTCCTAACTGTGATTGTTCTGGTACGTGTTCACTGCCATTGGAGTTCGAACGCGATTGAGAGCGTCGGCTTGGTCCCTGCTCGCGTTCCAGTTCCCCCAGTTCCGCGTCAAACTCCACGGTACCAGAGCTAGCACCGTGTAGCGAGACTGAGCTATGCCCGTGGCCGGAGTGAAGAACTTGCTCGACCACAAGCATAAGGACGAAACCAGAGAGCAGAGACAATGCAATGGTCGAGGTCGGTATTTCTGATGTGGCGCCATCTTTTCTGCTCGCAGCGACTACAGTTTCAACACCTCTGGTAGTATGAGCTTATGGTTCCTGAACTTGAAGAAGGAGAGCACACAAACTCCGGTATAATGACACCAAGCGCCGTCCCGACCAAAAGACCAGTGCCTAGCGTAGAAAGAAGGCTTACGGCGTTTTCTAATATAAGTAAATAAGCTACTGCATATTCGTCAAGACTCAAATTGAACATACTGGAAAAGACAAAAGACAAAGGTAAGATTCCGACGAGAAATGAGCCTGCGCCCAGGATGAAGGACATGAACAACAAGAGGTTCGACATTTTCTGGGCGATTTCACTACAGCTGTTCACGAAGTTGAACTATTGGCATTCAAACGTTCAACGTTCGACGCCTGAAGAGAAAGTCGTTGTAGTGGTCGTGGTGATCGTGAGACGTGGCATGGACGAGCCCCTGTCACGCGTTTCTGAGGCGCGTGAATTGATGGTATGTCTTGTAAACTCTCAAGACTCGCAACGCGCATCACAGAGAGTGAGAGAGGATACGCAACATCAATGAATTGGAGGCCACCATCAGGCCTCAGGCGTCATTAGCAATTGATCTATGATAAATGTCATACATATGCAATATGCAAATATCACTTGCTGTCTATCAACTCCTGCCCCTTGTTCTTGAATCGAGATAGCTCTGCCTTCCAAGGTTCCCAGTCGTTGCCATACTTGCGTAGCAAGGCTGTCAGTTCCTCTCTTTGTTCTTTCTATAAAGAGACGATAGATAAGAAGTCAAGTTTAGATACCGCCATGAGGAAGCCAGCAAGAACTCACAATGTTCCAAGGCTCTTCACCACCATACACGTCAGTGAACAGGTCCTTGAGTTCACAACGAGGAAGCGATTCAGCTCGTCTAAAGGCCTTCATCACATCCGCCTTCAACCTGTCCTTCAGCTCTTCCTCTGCATCTGCGTCCCACCACCCTTGGGACTCCATGAATAGACGGAATCGAGCTATCGGATTATCTATACGCTTGCGATCTTCGACTTCGGAACGTGCGCGGTACGCAAACGAGTCATCTGACGTCGAGTGATGTCCAACTCTGCGCAGAAGCACTCAGTACGACGCTCTTATTGTTCTCAAAGCCAGCAACATACCTGTAGCTCATCGCCTCAATGAGAACCGCCCGACCTTCGCTGAGGCATCTTCTGCGGGCTTCCCTGACAGCGCTCAGAACAGCGAGTACATCATTACCATCTACTCGAATAGTACGAATACCATATCCAGGTCCTCGACTAGCGATACCGTCGCCATAGTACTGTTCCGAACTCGGAGTACTGATAGCAAACCCGTTATTACGAGCTATATATAGTGCTGGCGAAGGGATCGTGGAAGCGAGCATGAGACCAGCGTGGAAGTCACCCTAGAAGTCCGACAATCGGTATTGTGTGAGAAATAAGGGTAATTGAACTGACCTCTGAGGCGGCCCCTTCACCGAAATAACATGCGGCTATAGAGCGCGCACGTCTTGAAGGATCTCGACGTAAGGCATACGCTACGCCAGCAGCTTGAGGGATTTGAGTTGCTAAAGGCGAAGAGATTGTGTGGAAATGGTGTACAGGGGATCCAAAATGCTGAAGATACGGGATTAACGCAATGATAAACCTAAAAAGGAAAAGACACATACGACCGGCATTTGTCTGCCCTTGCCACAGATATCTTCCTCATTACCAAAGCACTGAGCCATGACATTATCCAGTGTGAAGCTATATCATTGGTCAAATATGGGTAGCAACCACCGCGCGGGGATAGAGCTTACCCTCGCCAAAGGAGTACGCCCATCTCACGGTATTGACCTGGGAACATAATTAAACGGGGCGACGCAAAGTAGATCCTCGCCCAACGGACCTAAAACTCTTCGCAAAGGTCAGGAAACAACCGACGAAGGAATTGCGGAGAAACACCCACTCGTCGTCCATTTCGAGAGCAGCCGCAGAACCTACGATGGTAGCTTCCTCGCCATGCTAGCAACAATTTTAGGTTTAGCTTAGTGGGGCGTGAGCAAACGATGCTCTTACAGAGGTCATCTGTAGGAACAGCTACGATAAGAAGGTCTGATAAGATTGACATGGAATACGTACATAGAACGATATTTTGCCTTGTCGCTGGACGTTATAGAGGATATTATCCAACGTTGGCAGAAGTTGCATGTTCTCGTAACTTATTTCATCGCGTCAAATCACCGATCACGAGCAGAAGCAGTCTGAAACATACATCTTTCGAGCCAAATTCTTGTCAATCTAGAGACATAGTACGTTAGCCCTTTGAATTAGGAAGGGATCATTAAGCTGACTTCGGGAACCTCAGCTCCGTCTAGAGGTTTTCCTACGCCGTCAAGAATACGGAACGTGGGTATCTGCTTTCCGTCGCCATTAACGGAGTTGAAGAACTGGAGTTTGGTAACGATGGGAGAATGTGTGTGGGGGAGGTGTCCGTGGTCATTCTGGGCAGCGGACGCAAAGTTTCTCGTCTGCGCGACGCGGCGAACGATGGAGGAGGCTGGTCGGATCATGGTGGTAGAAGAGAGAGAATGACAAGATCCATTGTAAGACCGGTGGACTTGGTTGGCGCGAAGGAGGATCCGAGAGGTCACGCGTGGTTCTGTCCCAATCGGGTATGTCGTCGAGGCGGTCTGATCGAAGGCTCAGGGGCATAGCAACCTAGCAAGGGGCGGTTGAAATGACCAGATCATTGGCCCATCACATACTTTTATGCGAAGAGGGCTTGCGCTGAGAGAAAAATGATATGCGTACAATACCCCCGAATCCTTTTTGACTGGCCCTTCGACCTCTCCGACTCCCTCTTCTCTTCCCCCTTCGATTTCTCCTTTGGCCAGTCCATTTCGTCCTCCCCGTTGACGGCGGTTTCTTCATCTTATGTTCCAAGCTTGAAAAACTTTCTTTTACTACCTTAGCTGCCCATGACTCGGTCTTTCTTCTTTCTTTTGGTCGCATTTGCAACTTGGGGACCGCAGGCCGCTTTCTCGTTCATGAACATAACTTTTTCAAACGTGGAACAATGCGGTCAGGTCAACATCTCATTTAGCGGACAGGATCTAGCCCAGGTCATTCAGGCAAGGCTTACCGTTCTTCCCCTCGAGTCCTCTCAGCCAATCCCGATATCTGTCTCGACTCCGCTCACCGACACCACCGTTTCGTTTCTGCCTTTACCCGCTGGTTCGCAATTTATCGCCCTTCTTGACGACCCATGGGGGAATGGAACCAGTGTCACTTCTAATGTCACCACTGTGTCCCCCTCCACGACGAATGCTACGTCCTGTCTGCCACCCGTAACAGAAATGTTCAGTCATTTCCTCGTGGAAGGGCTGGATCGGTTGACCCAGTGCCAGACATTTTCCGTGCTCTACAATGGAACACAAGAACCTCCAATCGTCCAGTTGGTCGTCGCTCAGGGATCATCCTTCCCACTCCAACAGGTTTCGTCGGGACCCGAAGAGAATCGGGCCACTTACATGTTGAATGGCGCTTACGGACAGGAAGCGGTTCTCTTGATCACAGACAACAGCGGGCACTCCGAGGTCACCAAACTGTTTACCATCGCGGGCGACAACTCCACCGATGCCCAATGCATGACCGTTGGACCAACAACTGAGGGTTATATCAACCCCAATGAGATGGTTGGCAACACAAACATGACAGACTCGCTTCCAGCCGCCAGCGGGTTATCAAGGTATGTCTATTTTTCGGAACATATATGTCACTCGCTGACAACTCACGTAGGGAGGCGATTATTGGCATCATTGCTGGGGCAGCCGGCTTGATTGTGTTGGTCGTTGTCTTGATGCTGATCTACGTCATCCGCGACCGCCGTCGCAGACGAAGCCGTCAGGAAACCATGTACCTCGAAGCTCCCCTTGCCAACTGGAACAGCGAGAAACTACCCCCAACACCCCCAACCGCCACATTCGACCCCGGATACGTCGTAAATCCCCCTTACGTCTCGGAGAAATACACCGCATCGATCACCAGCCCTCGGTCAACCCTCTCCTCCTGGGTGAATGTTTCCACGATTTCCTCGAAGAGTGGGAGCATCGCAGGCAGTTACAGTTCTTCCAACCAGGCAACCATCGGTAGTAAATCCAGAATCATGTCGATTGACTCAGGGTCAGCTGGGCGGTCATCAATCTCCACTGTTGACCTACGACAAATTCTGGATATCGCAGTGATGAAGGACTACGCACACAGTCGTAGTATGTCCACATCTTCGGTCCTCCCCCCAGCAAGGGGGTCTCAACTCTCCTTCGGACGACGAGCCTCCTCCATCCTCCCGTCATCGCCAACGACGAGTACATCCATGCTCTCTGTCCCCCAGCAAACAATGATGCCTAGACTGAACCTTGGTCACCGTCGAGCTCGTGGATTCCCCGACGTCCCCGTAGACCCTACCGCTTCCCTAACCTTATCTGCTCTATTCCCCATCCCCCCAGCGGATATCCCCACTCCCCCAGTCTCGCCCACCGCACCTCAACAAGCCTTTTCCGTGACACCGCTGACGTTGCCAGAAAAACCCAGCAACAACGGCTATGGTGGGGATTCTGGGGAACCAAGCTCGCCGGCACCTTTTACGGCCACGACGGGTGTACCAACGGATTGCAGTGCAGATGGGAGCGCTGGACCTATGCCGGAAGCTAGACCCCCTCGCAACCTACCCAGCCAACCAGGGGGAAACAGGGATACTGCTTACAGTACCAACTCAATCTGGTACGGTATGGCACAGTAAATTGAGTTCACCCGACCCATGGACACTTCTTTGTTCTATAAACTTCGACCGCCTTTGAAGGGACGTTTTTTGTTTTGCAGACCTACTTGACCCCCCACTTCTTCCATGTCAAAAATTCTTACCACCACATTACTACTCGGCGAACTCGGACTGGTTGTACCCGTAGTAAATTCCCCTTGACATCACTTCCCATCGCTTTATTCCACTTCTATTACTTACCTCTTGCTTTTTCTTGAGCTCCTTTTTACCAAGCTGCCGAGTTACTCTTCGTGTATTTTTACCTTCTAACTTTTTTCTTGTTGACGCTTGTCACCCTATCAGTAGAGCAGTGTTCAATTCTAACCCACAGTGTAGCGAATACACGAAAGAATACAAGTATACGATAGATACCGAAAAGCATAGCGTAAGTGAACGGTACCGAGGGATAGATAAACGGTGACGGTTGACAGGGACATGTGCTGCCAATGCCACGATGCATTCAAGAGGAAGTCTACGCCGATATGGCATCGACAGACATTGTCACATCCCCGGTGCCTGATCCCTCCTTGCGGGAGACACTACGGGCTTTAAGTGCCTCAATCTCCGCCTGCAGTTTGATCTAAAGCACGACAACGATCGCGCGAGTCAGTCAATCTGTAAGTAGGGTTTAAAAACGTTCAAATGAGGCGCACAGTTTTCTCTTCCAGGTCGGCTTTATCGAAGATGGAGTATGAACTTGGTTTTGATTGTGCGGTTTTATCACCTACGCAAGATGAGCCGTGGATAGCGTATGAGATAGTTGATGTGGGTTGAACCGAACGTACCGAAAGCAGCATGGATGAATACTTCGTTCATGAGTTCGTGGTTCCGTCTATATCTGTTCATAGCCAAGGACCGCACGGAAATCATTTCGGCTTCATCTAGCAAATTATTGCGGATGAGAGTGAGATAGCAGACCAGCTGGGGACGAACGTACCTCCAGAATCATCATCTGGTATAGGCGGTCTCGGGCCCTACAAAAACCAACCAACCCTTCGTCAAAAAAACGCGAGCCAGCACCAAAGTACGAAATTCAACTCACCCTCCCCGCAGCAGCATCTCCCGGTCTCACACCTGCCTGACTCCGTCGTTCCAACGCCTCCATATTAGAATTTTGCTGAGCCATCATCGCTTGTGCTTGTCGGTTAAACCCCCCAGGCATATTTGGTGGCATTCCGGGCATGCCGCCGTGGAGGTTCGGCATGTTGGTAGGTGCATTCGGAGGCATTTGGGCCATGTTCGGAAAGACTTTCTGACCCATGCGTTCTCCAGCGACGTAGATGGGGGGTTCATTGATAGGTCGTAGCGGGTATGGCCGGATGGGTTGGTTCATCATTTGGGGAGGGATTGCTAATGGGTTGCGATTGTTCTAAGTGACACATGCACGAAGTTTCGCAGTGGGTGAATCATACGCACGAGCGCTAGGACCTCGTGAATAATGCAGTAGAACCAACTGAGGATGCCCTCCTTTGTTCAATCGGAACCGACGACGAATTCGGTAGGCAGCTGGGTCTTGTGAACCTGGGATGAAGCCATATTTGACTTCGTGTACTTCGAGTTCCTATACACGGTTCTAACATGAGCTGTTGAGGGGGGACGAGATATGCACACGAGAAGGCTGACGCCGTAATGGATGTACTCACGCGATTTTGGACGGGAATGGTATGCTTGGCTTCTTGGTCTAAATAGCGAACGCCGTCTGGTTGGAAGGGGGCCTGGAGATTCGGCATGAAAAGGAGGAAGACTTGACCATCTGTTGTGATAAATTGATAAGGTCGTGGATGACGCAGTTTTGGAACTGTGTACCTTGGGGTTTGTCGATGTAGCTGAATGCAAAGGGGACTTGTTGCGCGAGCTGGGTAGCGCGGAGAAGCATGTTTACGGCTGTCTCGATGTCAATATTCATGTGAGAGCCGAGGTTCTCCGGATATCGGAGAAAAACGCCCTCTGGGAGTCCTTGGTGGGCCATGGCGGAATGGTACGAGGAGGAGAGGGTTCAAGCACACAAGCGCCCGTCGCTCCCCGTGTCGTCGAACATTTCACTGACACTCGCATGCTCGAGGTTACACTTTTGCCCATATTCATCGCATGCTTGTCCTCTGTAAAATATATCTAGCGTTTTCTTTGATTTTTATTGTTATACATAGGTGTACTTTTTGGCCTTGACGTTGACAAGGTGGCCCTAGCCAAGTACGAGGGCATGCGTAAACAAGACATGGTCTTTGAATTTTGAATCTCTGGACTCTGTTTCTTTCGTCCCACCACCACCACCGATCCCCTCGAGGCCTGCGTCGCCCCGCCCGAGGGCGCATGTATGAACTCATGTGCGCAGGCTTTGAAATTGTTATGGATCCTCACTCGGAGGCAATTTCATCGACTCTTCCTTCGCTTTTCTTCGTCCACCCATCATCAGAGAAACATAATCTGCGCCCCCGAGAACATGTCTATCGATAGCGGACGCCGATTTCGATGTCGATGTCGGTTTTGATTTCGCCTTGCTGATATTTTTCGCGTCTTGCTTCTTTTTCGCGTTTTGCAGGCGCAGATTGTGGTCGTTGCTCGTCGATGAAGCTGAAGCTGGGGCACCACCAGTGCTCTTTAGCTTTTTCGGCTACAAGGTGTGCGTATTCATGCATTCATGACCATCAGTGCTTCTGAACTAGCGGTGTGTAGTACTCACGACTCGTTTATGAAGTTTCGCACTCTTTCCCATGGTGGCAGGGATCGTCAGCGGCCAAGGTGCGTCCCTCGGTAACCTCCAGCGCAGGCAGCGTCCTCACTGGCTCGCGCAATTATTTGAAGGCCTCTAGCACTGTTTCTTATCTGCTGCAGCAGCGACCGGGCACTTGAGTGAACGGAGGAGATATGTGATTATTACCTAAGGTGTGATTCGCGGGCGTTGAATGGGAATTCAGCCTGGGAAGTAATTGGCTGCCATACGCTTGTTTCTCTTCCTCCATGTTCTCCGCTTCG
Source organism: Pleurotus salmoneostramineus (assembly GCA_002583695.1). Classification (NCBI taxonomy): domain Eukaryota; kingdom Fungi; phylum Basidiomycota; class Agaricomycetes; order Agaricales; family Pleurotaceae; genus Pleurotus; species Pleurotus salmoneostramineus. The sequence goes on from BEWF01000215.1 coordinate 9,595, forward strand.
AACTCGCCCATCCACCGCCTCCCCGTCGAGCTCATCACCAGAATCTTCATCGAGGGCGTCGCAGTTGATTACCCCTACGCACATTCACCCTTTCTCTTCAAGCCAAACCAGCCAACATACCGCGAGCATGACCTCTCAATCCGGACGCCAAACTTTCAGCTTCTCGTCTCCCACGTCTGCAGGCAGTGGCGAGAGATAGCCCTCAATACTGCTTGCCTTTGGACCACAATCCATTTCAGTCGTCCAGGCCATATGGCTCGCGCGAGGGAGTACATTCGCCGCTGTTTGCCTCCAATAAACGATCCTGACCGCTACAGAAAGTCCCCGACCCAGCTAATCGACATCATGGTCGACACGGTATCTCCAGACGAATGCAGACCTGGGCTTGACCTGTGTAAGGACCACTTTGACGACGTTTTCGACATTATAATGCCTCACGTCACCCTGTGGCGCGCCTTCCATCTCAAGGTTCGCGACGATGCGTGCAAACTCCTGGCCCGCAAGCACTTGTGCTCCGCAGAGGCCGGGCCTCATCTCGAATCGCTGCAGCTATACCATTTTGAGGCTTTCAGAGAGGCGAGGGACCTGTATATCGCCACATATCGCCCGCCCGTCATCATTTTTCATAACAACCTTCCAAGGCTTCGGAATGTCTCGTTGATCGGCGTCAATCTCAACTGGGCAGGATCGAATCATCTACATACGCTCGATCACCTCCAACTCGCACTTCATTCCGACAATATTCGACCCCCCTACGAACGCTTCGCCGCCATGCTTCGTGATAGCCCGAGTTTGCAGACACTCTCCTTGCACTACTCGGGCCCAAAGAACAATGATGGCACCCCAAACCACATCTGGGGAACACATTATGATACCATCGACCTGCCATGCTTGCACGACTTGACCTTGATCGACCTCGACCCTGGATATCTATACGCGGTCATGGAACGTCTAAGGGTCCCGTGTCTGCGCAAGCTCACGTTAGAACTATCGCAGCAGGACCTAGAGAGTTCGGAGAGGGATTATTCCTCCTTCCTCGACTTGATCGTGAATGGAAAGGAAATCCGGATGCCCGGGGCGATTTCTCAGCAACCTTTGGTGGTGCAGCCGAATGGACATCCCCCGGTTACAGCGGCCCCACAAACAGCGCCAGGTTTGCCTTCTCTGATTTCATCAACGCCACCTGCAACCAGTCCATCATCATCGTCATCCCCTCAGAGCCAGCCCGTTCTTCCATCACCCTCGCAGGATGCCTCGAACACGGAGGCTTCATCAAGTTCCTCGGCTGTGGCGACCACGTCAAAGTCACCTACGACCCACCGCTTACGACCCCTCCCCAATCTCTCAACAAACATCACACACCTCATCATCTCCGCTCTCGATTGCAGTCTGGCTTCTTGGCGGTCACTCCTACGGGCCTTGAACGCAACCGAGCACCTCGATGTGGACTTTGAGAGGCTAACATCCACCCGATCGACCGAAGTCAATGAGGAACTGGAGGATCAGCCGGGGAATTCTCTGTCCCCGGAGATGTCAGCCGCTACAACTACTCAAGCTCAAAATGAGGAAAGTGGTGCCTTTTTCAAGGCGGTCTTTGAGGATCGGTTTGCTCCTACTACGTTATCCTTGTCGTCTCGGGAAACTTCCGCCACCGCCACGCCCCTGTCATCCCCTTCATCTTCGAGACACAGTAGTAAGCGGAGTTCGCGATGTTCTTCGTTGTCGAGGAGGAACGAGGAGGATCAGAATAACCCCGAACCGCTGCTGCCCAAGTTGAAGACATTCAAGATGTCGGGTGTTAGTGGTGCGTTGATCAAAGAGTTTATTATCTACCGAGAGGGTGGGTGGTTACGACGCGCTCATGGGAGTTTGGGGTTGGGGTTGTCGGGTGCGAAAATCCCGGGGTCGTCGTCATCGTCGACTGTGCGGACTTTTCGGTTGACGCGTGTGGAGATGCGGAGGTTTGCGTTGGAGAGGTATATTGTGAGGAGGGGGATGGTGGCGGATGATGAGGTGTTTGATGATCTTGTTGACCATGGGTGTTGGGTTGCGAGTACGGATTTACCGTGTCAGAGTCGTGGGTTTTCGTATGGGGACGGGGAAGAGGATGAGGATGAGGAAGTGAAGGGGTGGTTGGTCAAGGTGGAAGAGGAGATTTCGGAGGATATTGATGAAGAAGATGACGATGAGGAGGAGGAGGAAGATGAGGGAGAAACTGACTGCGATGAGAATTATGACAACGACCAGACAGGAGCCGCCGGTGGACGCAATGAGGGCCTCATTTATAACGGCGCAGAAGATGTTCAGATAGAAGAAGATTGGTCGGGCTCGGAAGACACTGATGACGGTGAAGATTACTGAATTCTTCCACCGACCTTCCCTCTCTCTTGGTCTCTGTCTCATACACGCACCGCCGATGTTTCCCCAGTTCTTATAAACTGTATCCAGTGTGCTTGTGTTAACTTTCCCCACCTTCATACCCGTTCTCTGTACCCCGTTGCGATCTTAATTGTATATACGATGTATTTTAACGTGGATATACCCCATACTCGATACTCACTTTCTTGATATTTCTCAGTTAACATGATATGTATTCATTATCCTTTTCATATTTCATTCCTTGGTGTATATGTATAGATAAAACACGGTTCGCATCGCCTCGACTTGGTCTGCAGGGTTATTTACTTCATGGTTGACGTGACACTTGGGGCATTCAGGGCTAATGGATACCATTACGGTGGTGGATATACTTGTAAGTAGGGACAAATCGGCTATAGTACAATAGCGGGCTAGTAAGTATAAGGCAAGTAATGGGGGCTATATGTCAAGACGGGTTAGATTTAGGAAGCGACTATGGTATGACAATGAGCAATGAGCATCAAAGTGTCATGTGGAAAAGAGTTAAGTTTACTCACTTTGTCCACGTTCGGGATCGGGCATGCGGTTCACTTTGACGGTTGGGCCGAGTTGAACGTTGGTCATATCTTGAGGAGTGATGAGGATGTATTGCTTCTTATCGGACGAATTGGCGGTGTCAATCTATACGGAGTCAGGAAATGAGCGATCAAGGATAAACGGGATAAAAAACCCACCATCATCTTCATACTGATGCGGCGGTTTACGGCATCCATAAATACATCAAATTCGTCTGACGCACACAAAAAGTCAATGCATATCACAAACGTTAGGACGGGCGAGGCGTACCGAGGCATCTGAGCGGGCAGCCGATTGACTCCCAAAGGGATAGCAAAAGACAGATGGTCGAGAAAGATTTCTCGCCACCACTGAGCGAGCGTGGATCTTTGTCTTGACCACCTTGGGTGCCCATCGCATCTTCGGTTTGGACCTAGAACAGGGTGATAAATGGCAAGCCTGTTGTGAGAGCAAGCGAGACGGCGCACCTTCAGCGTCAGAGTTTGGGCTACATGGTCGAACAAGACTTTCCCAAAGTAGCCGCGGTGGGACAAGTTGTATTGGAAGACATACTTGCACCGAAGCGCGATATGACGCCTGAACTCAACCCATCGGTGGGTCCGGATTTCAATTGCTTCTCGTAGAGTCTAAAAGGACATACAGTGAGCATCAAGGAGGAATCCAAGCAGCCGAACTTACTTTGTTCATGACAGACAGAGCATTGATGTCACTGGAGACTGTCTCATATCTGGCTTTGGCCTTGTCACGTTCGATGGTGAGCGCTTCCACCGAAACGCCTTGTCTAAGTGGATGGTTAGGATAGGACGGGAGGCTCAGCAAAGAACAAACTTCTGCTCGCGGGTTCTCAGCGTCTTCGTCACCCCTTGTATCTGTCTATCAATCTCGCCTGGCGTGCGCTGGGTTTCCACTCGAGGACAAAATTCTTCAGCTTTGGCGGTCCAATCCTGATGCCAGTGGAGAATCATATTAGGACGAACGGTAACGCGATGACGAAGGCTTACCGTAAACTCTTCTTGCAGGACCTGAACTTGCACTTCCAAGCCTTTGATAGTCTGCTTGTGCGCGTCGAGTTTGGCTTTATAATGTTCTTTCGATTGCTGGGCACGCATACGGGCTTCAACAGCTTTCTGGATCTTGGTCTAAGGAATAATTAGTAACGTCGGTCGGACGTGGGGTATATGACAAACCTTTATGGACGCAGCCTTCCCATCAAACTCATCAATATCCGCTTTGATTCTATTTTGCTCAAGTAACAAAGGAGCCTGTAATGCATCAATCTTGTTCTTCTGCTCGACGAGAACAGAGAACTGAGCTATCACAGAATCTTTCTCAGTGACAGCGGCCTGAAATAAAAGGATCGGCATCAGAAGGTCGGTTAAGTTGCCAATACTGGCGGATACGTACCTCTCTGGCAGCTTCCAGAGCGGCGACATTGGCAGGCAGGTCATCGTTCATCGCTTGCATGATTCCGTCAACAGTCATCTTTGCATTACGGAGCTGGGCATCAGCAGCTGCTTCTTGACGCTAAGTTGACGATGAGCACGATGAGCGAAGAGGAATTAAGACTTTAAGGCATAAAAACATACGTCAAATGCTGTGATTTTGTGCTTCATTTGAGTCCAGGCCTCACGAATTTGTCCCCGCTGCGCTTGTAGGCTCGCATATTCTTGCTCTAACCTTCGGAGCTCCTCTTTGAAATGACTTCATTGACCTCGTCAGTCAAACATGCAGGAAAACGGTCAAGAATACATACAGTGCGTCCTGGGCTACGTCACGACCAGTAAGGAGGGCAAAGTGAGGATCACCTCGCTTGAGTTTGTTGAGTTGCGTGGTTTGACCTCCTCCTCCGTTAAATACTGCAACCCTCTGGGCATTCTGAGTCCAAGCAACTCCACCGCCGACCGCTTTAGCCATGGCATCCGCTTCTCCGTGGGTCCGAGCGAGAAAGGTACGTTCAATCTGCAGTTGATTAATCATGATGCGCAACGCGTACGGGTCGGGGATCTACTGGAAATTAGACGTTGCGAAAAGAGAGGAGAACGGATGGAAAGTACCTCAAGGGCCCTCAACACGGTCAACATATCCGAAGGAGGCTCGCCGCGCGAGAAGTCGAATAAATCTTTCTCGAAGATGATAACATTGATGGAAGGACTACAACGGATAGTTCAGATGAGCCAAGGGACAAACCGTGTACACTTACTTGCCGGACTGCTGTAGCATGGCTTTCAACGGGCCCATATCCTTCGCGTTGGTAATGGCAAAAGCCGTAAGTATATTGCCAAGCTGGGCTCGGAGTACATCGGTCGCCCATTTACAATCTTCTCGCACTTTGACGCCGACTCCAAGGGGTCCAAGCGGTACGTCGCCGTGCCATCGAGACTTCTTGATATTGGCAACGAGCGCGTCCATGTTCTTCCCAAAAGCAGCGAACTGATCGCGCTTCTGAGTGGCGAAGTCGTTGACCATCGCTTCTTGAGCCTGGATATTGGTCTGCATACTCCGGATGTCTCTGTCGAGCTTTGAACCTTCTTCTCTGGCAACATCGGATTCAGCCTGGAGAGTATCGCGGTCCTCACGGATGGCTTTCAATTTGGCTTCAGCAGTTTGAACGGCAGCTTTGGCAGCATCGAGGCGGCGCTGTACTTCATCCCGTTTGCTCTGTGTATCGGCTGCAAGCTTTTGAGTCTCTTCTTCAATGCGTATATCATATTCCTCAATTTGACGATTGATTGCTTTGAGAGACGAATTTATTTGACGTTCGTCGTTCTAAGAACAGCATCAACACTTGGCTTATACTTACAATATGAACAAGACGAAGACTCACCACAAATGCCAAGAGGTTATTTTTGTTGACTCTCATTTCCTCTTGTATACCACGACGACGTTGGTGCAGGTGTTCAATCGCCCCGAGTTCCTTGTACTCATCCTCGAACTGAGCAATCTGCTCACTGGCGGAGTCAAAGGAGGCCTAGAAGAGTCGCTCAGAGTCGTCGGGGGTCAACAAGCGTAGGGACAAACCTCAGCCTCCGTAACGAGGCCTTGATACCTCGGGAGCCTATTTTCCTCCTTCGCAAGTGCTTCGACTTTCGCGGAAAGTTCGTCTTCCTTGGTCTTGACGTGTGACCACGCAAGCTCCTTCTTTAGATCCTCGACTTCGAGCTTCAGTCGTCTCGCTGCGTTAGCTTCTTTGTAACGATTTTCAGCCTCCTTATATTGGGCCTTTAGCTCGGGCAAGTCAGCCCCTCGCTGCTCGAGTATTTTGTTTGAAGCTGCGAGGTTCTTCATACTAGCTTGGTATTCGTCATGAAGCTGTGACAGCTGAGTGCCCTTCAAAAAGAACTAAGAAAACGCATAAGCCAGATTCCATATTCAGTATCAGTGATAGCGTACATCGTATTTCTCTTTGGGATGGGATGCCGAGAGGAATTTGCGAGCGGCATCCTGGGTGAGGACATTCATGGGATTGTCAACTTGGATATTCATATGGTCGCAGATGGCTGAAAGTTCATCCTTCTTAGTTGAGACGACATGACCAGCCTTATTCTTAATCTTCCAGGTCGACGAGCCTTCCTTAGAGAATCGGCGTGTTATCATGATCGACTTGCCGTATACGTCAGGTTTATAGGCTTCTTCTCCTTGATTCTTCAGAGTGATGGTCACTTCCGCGACGCTAGAAAAGGACATTAACTTGAGGTGTGCTTCAGAGAGACAAGAAGAGAAGTACTCACGATTGACCCTCACGGATGAAAGACTTGAGACCGTTGCCTCGTCCGGTGGATGCTGTCTTCCCACCAAGAGCCACGGTGATGGCAGAAAGGACGGCACTCTTGCCACCTTTAAGACGCAATGTTGATCTAAGGCACTATCAACCAAGATAACAGATAAACTCACTTCCGTTATGACCTAGACGGTGGTTAGTTAATGGTGAATCGATTGAATGTCACAGTGTCATACCAATGATGAAGTTGATCTGCGGACCAAAATCAAACGCAAGATATTTGTGACACATAAACTGATGCATCTCAACATGCTCGATGATACCATGTTCAGCAATACCCTACAGGATCACAAGAAGATTAGCGACGTCGACATTAATACAGAATGATAGAATAAACTCACGCCTTGGATATGGCGGCGCGCATCGAGAGTGGCACGGATCTTATCGGCATTTTCTTGCTCAAACTGCGCCTCAATTAGCTCATTGGTTTGCGTATTAAGAACGGTCTCCTCATCGTCAGACTCATTCTCGTCTACGTCGGAGTCTTCTTGCTGTCGCCTAGATTTGCCTTTCCTGTCGCGCGACTGCGTAGCGGAGAAGCGCGCTCTCTTCGAAGGGGGGGTACCCCCATCAGAGGCATCATCCACCTCGACATCGGAGTCCGAGACGCGTTTCTTTGGCATAGGATCGAAGCACAGGAGATTGAGGCTGATGATAGTTTGAGTGAAAAAGGAGTCAGAAATGAGACGCGTCGAACTTGACAACGCGTCAATAAGTGCAAATAGTTTGTCCATATTTGGCACAAATTGCCAAGCTAATCGCAGTGCCCGTAGAACTTGTGTAAAACGCCATTGGCAAACTCGAATGGATCTAGCGGAACGAATCCAATTAGCTTCGAGCTTCGTATTGCAATCACCCCCAGGAGAGATAAACGATGTCTTGCAAGGTCTGTCTATGATCTTAGGTCGTCCGATGTGAGTCTGAAGTATCGCCATTCTTCCTAGCCGTCAGGAACTTGATATCAGACGATGAGTCCCTAGAGGCTGGTATACTGCCAGCTGCCAGAGACTACAATCTCCAGCAGTATACTGTGGTGGACGTTCCAGGCACGAATCACCAGGTGCCCCCCAGTGTTCACTCGTCGTTTGGCCGAATTCACATCTAGCATCGAAACGGCAGTCAATTGTCAGCGAAGCCGCTAGGATACCTTCCACCGAGGAGGGCGTAGACCGCTTTCTCGATCCTCGCTCCAAAACAAGCTTCAAGTTCGACCACTTGGCAATGGTCAGTTTGCCTATCAACTGGTTGAGCAATGTTCGATGTCTTCTTCCAGGAAGCATCAGATCCCCAAAGCCATGAAGCCGGTGCAGAAGCTGAGCCATTGAGGTAAAGTCAGTCACAACTCGTCTCACCATCGCCACTCTGAACGCCTCCCAGAGCTGCTCTTGAGACCGCAACAATTACATATCTCACGTCTCACTTTCACGACGGAGTTGGCTGCGTTTTTGCTTCCGCGGATGACCCAGACAAGTACATCATCCAACTGGTCGCCAATAAATACAACTCGGCCAACTACTGGTACGCATTTGTGGATCCTTGCTAACGACCGTGTTCAATGGTTCCTCAGGTCAGGCAGATGGCGATCAGAGTACGTCTTGACGCCAAAGCACGCCATTATCAAAGGCCGAATCCTTGTGAACGTTCATTACTATGAACAGGGAAACGTGAGTCTTTGTGTCATATTACCTCTCTGATAGTAACGCGTGCTCAGGTCCAACTTACTTCTGAACACACCGTTGAAATACCTCTTCCGCCAGCGCTCTCTGATCGTCCCCCTGCCGAACTTGCACCCAAGATACTTGCCCTGATTGCAGACGAAGAAGGGAAGTATCAGGTTTCGCTGAATGATACCTATCAAGAGATGGGCGACAAGACGTTCAAGGCCCTGCGAAGAGCTCTACCCTTGACCAGGCAGAAGATCGATTGGGACAAGGTATGATGTTTCCTGTACGTCAATGCCCGATGCCCGATATTGAATTACTTCCAGGTTCTTGGCTATAAACTCGGAGCTGAACTCGCATCGAGTAAAGGCGCATTTTTGTCTTCGTGACCTTAGATACATAGCCAAGTACGTTGAGATACGTAAAGATCTAGGACACTCCAAAGCAAAGTGCTATGATATCCGAACATGTGTAAAGTCCTGCTGGCTCACATCTCTATCTACTAGCGGCAGTGCTTGGAATTTCCGAGAGCGGCGCTGGGTGTTCGGACGTGATATAGTGGTGGGCTCGTGTTCATATCCTATGTCCATCCACTTGAGCAGAGGATTATCGGGAAAGACCCGTGCGCGTGGTACCACTGGCTCCTGGACCGGGCTGGTTGCGTCCTCATCCATGGGTATAGCATGTTCTGTATCTGGAGGCGGGCCTTCTGCTTCAGGTGTAGGCATTTCAGTAGGTGTTATGTCCGGTGGGACCCGCGTCACGGATACGGATGGGATATGGTCGTCGTCCGAGATTGTCAAATCAACAACGTCAGCAACTCGGGGGGTGTGACTCTGGTTCGAGACGCTCTTGAGAGTTGGTGAAGGTCTACAAACAGTGGCAATAAACTCGACGTCGCTGTCGGAATCAATGACGATGATATCCTAGTGAACCCGTTGTGAGTACTGCGATGCCATACTGACAATGAATTCGCTCACCTTTGTCTTCAATTCGCATTCATGACACTTCCAACTCTCTAGCCCTAGCTCTTTATCTTTTTTATTTGAAGCGGAAACTAGAGCAAGTAGCTGCCGTTGGTCAAGAGGGGGCAAGTGGCAAGCTCATCGTACGGATTGGCTCGACATGAATGCGTGAACACTGTCTGATGGTGACTTACTGTGATGCCAGTTTCGTGCGCAACTCCTGCATGTCAGCAGAAATGATTGTGCGTTGGTATGCTCTTTGTAACAGACATAACACGAACGGGGCATCGGTTGAAGTCAAGTTGAAGACTTGAAGTTCAACTTCAAGTTTGGTCGATAAATAAGCGCCCGCCATTTACTTCTTGATTCTGAACCACGACATGCCAGTAGCTAACCCTAGCCTCGAATCCCTGAAGAAGCTCACAGGTAGCCGTCGTCTAGAAGTCACATCCATAAATAATCAAATGACCTCCATCAATAGTACCGCAGCTCAAAGCGTTATGCAAAGAGCGACAGATTTCTGGCTACTCGAAGCTATCCAAGGCTGCTCTGATACAGAAGATACAAGAATCAAACTGCGTCGGGGAGGCATTATCTTCTACGCTCGAACTAGTCAATACCCCAAGCACCGGTGACCGAAATGATGCAGCTCTCCCTCAGTCTCCTCGCGGCATCATACCAAGTATCACAAAAGATTTGCCTCTGAATGACGACACGCAGGAATCAGGCCGTGCCCCAAACCACCTCAACGTCTCTGAGATCTCGACTCTGAAAAAGAACGCAACTATTGCTGAGACGACTCTTTCGGCACCGTCCTGTTCACCCGCCCCATCTCATGCTTCATCAAATCCTAGACCACTGGTTGTTATCAAGGATGCGCGCACACGATCATCGTCGAAAAGACTCGCTGCCGAATCGGACTCCCCGGACTGCTCTTCCGATGCCAAAAGGTGCAAGACAGCGCATATAATACCTCAACCCAGGACTACGACTGCTACCGCGCCTGGGCTGATCTCTTCGAAACTGGATTTGGTATCAGGTACTACCTCTCAACACCAAGAAAAGACTAAGACAGTGAAAACGGCGGTTGCAACCATTCCTGATACACACAGTCTGTCGCCCATGCTGCCCTTGCAACCTCCAACAAAATCGCGTCTAAAAGTAATCACCGACGGAATCGCATCTAAACCTCCTCAGGGCAAACGATTCAAGGCTCTTGCCGTTCGCCGTCCTAACTTGCCTGCCACCCCTGTGGACGAACCAAGGTATCCCCCGTCAATCAGACCTCGTGCCGTGCAGTTCCCGGTTACTTTGGTTCCCATCACTCTGCCTCCGAAAAAATTGAACCGAAAACATGTCAATCTCTACGCTCTTATATGCAGTTACCTGGATACAGGTTCCCTTAGGCAATGCTCTCTTGCCGCTCGTGCTCTGAGATACGCTGGTGCACTTCAAATTGGCGCTTTGCTGTAATGACCCTTGGCTCACTCACTTTATAGCTTACCTTTCGGCATCCTATACGCTCAAGCGTGAATACTCTGGAACTCGACTTGATGCACTTACAAAGAAATACTCCCCTTTGACTTCAAACATGTGGCCATATCTCCGTGCCAGACAGGAAGAACGCGCTCAGCGAATCGCGGAATTTGACGCCTCTTTCTTGGGTCGCTGCATACCTAGACACTCTGTAGGCAACTTGCTCTGGGCCTCTCCCAACGACACGGAACAAATCGAGGTAGTCTGCAGGTATATCCCAGTGTTCCTGTCCCCCTTCGGTTTCGCTCTGACATCTTGTAGATTTTTAATGACCAGGCTGTGGTTTACCCTCTCTCTCGGTGGTACCCAGAACACCCTTGATTGGTCCGTCGTCGACGCCAAAGAGGTGGTACCCGCGGAGATCTGGAGTATCACACTCCAATATCGATGCTCGCGAATTGAAAAACTTCTGGTCCTTGCGTCTACTTGCGAAGTCATTGGCTCTTCTGATACTGATACTGGCGCTGCACCAAGGGTTGACTGGAATACCTACATCGCGGCCCAACGCGCGCTAGGAACTAACTGCAAACCGGGTCTCCTGGCACATCTCAGCTGGCCCAATCACGAAGAGTACGATACGGGCATTAGCAAGGCTTGGTTAAAAAGGATAAAAAATGAAGGAGAGCTGGGAACTCTCAAGCGACTCGTCGCCGAGCGGTACCTTTTCGCTTCGTTGATGGCAAACAGGTATGCTGCTCCCTCATTCTCCATCCTCATCAGCGGGCCTTACTTTACGTAGCATCAGTGGGAAATACATGAGTTCCCGCGAGATGGATCAAGAACTATCCGGCCGTCCCTCTGTTGGGTACTGTTCTTCTCGCTCAAGTCGGAAATCGCACCTCGTGAATCTCTTCCTTCCTACGTGTGTATCCACTCGTTCCTTTAGTTGAACGGCAGTTGAATTGGTATGCTAGACACCACCACATTGAAAGTGTTCACTTCACTACGACTCGAGGTGTCCATCTACATCCTGCCGTAGCCGTGGTTCAAACACCGAACAGGGAGTATTATATTCTCAGGGGTAACGGGATGCAGATAGGATGTGAAGAAGATGGGGTCGCTGACGTATGGAAATCGGTCATTGGTTGTACATCACTAGGTGCCTCAGCGTAATAATACTATAGTCCGACTACCCCCACAACTCCTCCGGGTCAATCTCATTCGCACCTCGCTGCCTGCGCTCCTCAGGGGTGTTTCCACCTCTGCCGTTCTCTCGTGCTGCCGCCCGATACAACGCATCGTCATCGGTGACGAGGGCTACTCTCGTCTTACGGAAAAATTGTCTGTAGATGAATCCACCAATTAATGCGAGCGGATGGAGGGCAGTAAATACCAATGTCGTGATCTAGAATATGACACCATGAGACCAATATTTAGAACCCGAAGAGTGAATGTATTGGGGCGTAAATGCTCACATAGACAGACGAGACTTTTGGCCTCTCGCTCCACAAGCTGACGCAAATCCATACCGCTGCGATACACCACACGATATCACGCCGGACGGCGATAACGATCATACTGACGAGGTTGGTGAGGAAGACCGCTAGGAACCCTTCTAAGGCATAGCGGTCATAGTCGCGTGGAATCCCTGGCGATGTGGGTGTGTGTACCAATCCAAGGCTTATGCTACATATGACGACGATGTTACTAGTGAGACGGGTGCACTGCCGAGTGTGTGGGGGGACTTACAACAGGGAGTACTCGAGCATAATTGACATGGGAAGAATGAGGAAAAACCTCATTGGCGCATGGATAAGAGCGGTATCGATGGGTCGTCCCGTTGTAGGCGCGTGATAGACCAATAAATTGATGTTGGAGTAGATGAGAATGAGGGTGAGTATGGAGAGGAGGACTGTGGACGCGATGAACCAGCGGAACACCCAGGTTACTGCCCAGAAGGCCATTATCCAGTTCGCGAGGACAAGTGATATTCCTACGCCTTTCACTATCGCGTCCTGCGGTGTGTATTTGGTCAACCGTGCATGTTACATGCCTTGGGCGAGTTCATACCTTTGTTTCTGGCTTTCGAGCGGCGGTCAGAAGGACGCAGTAGCCTATTTGGCCAGCGTAGATAAGCAGTACATATGCTGCTATCACGGACGGCCGTGGCGTTATGGGTGATGGGTATAACTTGATTATTCCGCCTGGTCCAGGGACAATTAGAAACTGTGGATTTTGAACTATTACTCCGCAACTGATGCACTCACGGATAGATGGGTCAACAATTAAAGAACATATGAGAACGGATCCAATGTTGATGAGAAGGGAAAGCGGGGTAAGAACTTGTAGTCTGTGATAGAACGTGAGTTGTTGTATCTTTTGGGAGTTAACTGGCTAGTCAGCGAAGCGGTCAAACGGACCGTATCAGTGAGAGGTAGTCTCGTACTTGGGGGTTGTTCATGTCGATGGGGAGGACGTTGGCCATGACGACGACGGAGGTGAGGTCAAGCTTTGAGTTCAAGCCTCGATGCGTCGTCTCTGGAACGATATCAGCAGTGATGTCATCGTATGATTCATGGGATATCGGAGTTGGGGGAGTTCGAATCTAATCTCTTCCACTCGATTGAAGACGAAGGCGCCGCCTCGGAATTTCAAGATGTCTTCTGGAGTACTTATGTGAGCCGGAGAAAGGACCTTTTGAGAAGTCCAACTCATCTCTCATCCCAATCCAGTCGAAGCGCGCCATTTACATAAGTATATCATGATACGTAGAGTAGAGTACAGAGTAGCGAGTACGCATCTACGTAGCGTTGATATCTAGGACCTAGGACTGGGGTCATGCCACCATGAGCCATGGCTTACCCGTGTTTTGCTGTGTCGGCAGGCAAGCTAACATGGAAGGATGGTCAGCTCTTGTGCCTTCGCTTGTCATTGCTCCCAAAGACGTACACATGGTGGTGGGGTTTTAGATGGTCTCCTCGCGAGCCACTAACTGGCGACTTGTGGGGTCCCTACAAGTGCTGTGAGTGACCTGAGATGCGATTATCTTCACAATTATTTCTATAGGGAACTCACTAAGCCTCAGCCTCTCTGATAGTACGAGTCGTCATCAAAACCCTACTTACAAGCAAGGTACAATGACAACTTGTAAGCCCTACTGCATCACACCCGCCGAGACCGAGACCGAGATGACAGCACTATAGTAGAATGAACAGTCTCTGGACATTTTTTTCGGCGGCGAAGACGGGCAGGAGAGTCGCCGAGGCTGCGGTTAACTGAAGTCCTAACTTGAGTTTTAAACGATCTATCATCTTAGTGGGACGATCGATGTCATTAGGCTCGAGAGTTACAGCCTCAATGACGAGAGCGGATGGCAGTCGTCTACCTTCTTTGCAGAAGAACAATACCGTACTACCATTAATACGGGAAAGTAAAGTTGACTGGTGTCCAACTGGTGTCGGGATTGAAAGTAAGTCCTCTCACTGGGCGATAGGTGTTAAATGTGAGCTTTTTCCAGCGATTTCAGGTAAGTGGGGTTCCAGAAATAATGGACTGGTCGAACCGAGAGGTAATAGTAGGTTGAAACGTTGAGTCAGGCGCGCGCCTGAGTCAGCAACACCAGGCCATGTAAACAGACGCAAGCAAACGCTTTCCTCCCTTCGTTCCTCCAGCTTCCAGCTTGCAGGTTGACTGAGACGACATGAACTTCCCTCCTCCACCCCCAGGCTTCCAAATGGGTCTTCCACCACCACCCCCAGGAATGCCTCCTCTTGCTAACGTAGCCTCTTCTTCCAAAATTCCTAAGGAGGGTGAGAATCATACTTCGACTGAACTTTGTTGCGCATACGACGTATTTTCTTTCCTAGTTATCGCTCAGAAGTCTCAAAAATGGATTCAAATGCAGAAGAAGAGGTATGGAGAGAAAAGAAAGGGAGGCTACATCGACATGGGCAAGCAGGTCCGTTTTTCGATTTGCGTGTTCTCCCTACCCCAACTTTTTGATGGTGTTTTCCAACAGGACTTACCGCCTGAGCACGTCCGCAAAATCATCAAGGACCATGGTGATATGAGCAATCGCAAGTTTAGGAACGATAAACGCGTCCATCTTGGTGCTCTTAAGTATGTCCCCCACGCCGTGATGAAGCTTTTGGAAAATATTCCTTATCCTTGGGAGCAAGTTCGCGAAGTCCCTGTGCTCTATCACATCACCGGTGCTATCACCTTTGTCAACGAGATTCCTCGAGTCATTGAGCCTGTCTACCATGCTCAGTGGGCTACAATGTGGTTGGCAATGAGAAGGGAGAAGCGTGACCGAAGACATTTCAAGCGGATGCGCTTCCCTCCTTTTGATGACGAGGAACCTCCGTTGGACTATGGAGACAACGTACTTGACGTCGACCCCTTGGAGGCAATTCAGCTCGACATGGACGAGGAGGAAGATTCTGCCATCATCGACTGGTTTTACGATCCAAAGCCCCTTGTTGATACACCCCATGTCAACGGTTCTTCTTACCGATACTGGTCGCTCACTCTCCCCATTATGGCCAATTTGTACCGTCTCGGTCGTACACTCCTCTCAGACCAACCAGATCTCAACTCGAGTTACCTTTTCGACAAGAAGTCCTTCTTCACCGCCAAAGCCTTGAACATGGCCATTCCCGGAGGCCCAAAGTTTGAGCCGCTATACCGCGACATGGACACTTTCGACGAAGATTGGAATGAGTTCAACGACATTAACAAGGTCATCATCCGCCAGCAAATCAGGACCGAGTACAAGGTTGCCTTCCCCCATCTTTACAATTCCCTTCCTCGCTCTGTCCACATTTCGCCCTACCACTCACCGAAGAATGTTTATATCCGCACCGACGATCCCGACTTACCAGCCTTCTACTTCGACCCCCTCATCAACCCCATCTCCCTTCGTGGGTTCACACCCAAGAACGCCCCGCTAGTGCCACATGAAGATACGATTTTCGGACCTAACGGTGCAGATGACGACGACTTTGAGCTACCTGAAGAGCTCGACCCGTTCTTATCGCCCAAGGACCTGGAGAATGACTTAACTGCCGATGGAATTGCTCTTTGGTGGGCCCCCGAACCTTACTGCCGTCGTTCTGGTCGCATGCGTCGTGCACAAGATGTGCCTTTGGTCAAGAATTGGTATCTCGAGCACTGCCCCCCTAATCAGCCTGTCAAAGTTAGGGTGTCATATCAGAAGCTGCTGAAGTGCTTCGTTCTCAATGAACTGCATACGCGTCCTGAGAAGGCAATGACGAAGAAGAATTTGTTCAGGCAGCTCAAGGCGACGAAGTTCTTCCAGACCACGAAGTTGGATTGGGTCGAGGCTGGCTTGCAAGTCTGTCGACAAGGATACAACATGTTGAACCTGCTGATTCACCGCAAGGTACGTTGGGTAGAGCTCTCCGGCAGCTATCTACTTAACTATTTTCTCTAGAATCTTAACTACCTGCATCTCGATTACAACATGAACTTGAAGCCGGTCAAGTAAGTTGGATCGTTTGTCCCCAGTTGATGCGCGTTAAACCCTGGAATAGGACGCTTACAACGAAAGAGCGCAAGAAGTCGCGATTCGGAAACGCCTTCCATTTGTGTCGTGAAATCTTGCGATTGACCAAACTTGTTGTCGATGCGCATGTGCAATTCCGTTTGGGTAACGTAGACGCGTTCCAACTTGCTGACGCGTTGCAATATATCTTCGCGCACATTGGAGCTTTGACTGGGATGTATCGGTACAAGTACAAGGTTCGTTCCCCCAGTCGTTTTGCTCCCTGTCTCTGACTCACGATGACTATACAGTTGATGAGGCAAGTGCGGATGACGAAGGACTTAAAGCATCTGATCTACTACCGCTTCAATACTGGTCCAGTCGGCAAAGGTCCTGGATGTGGATTCTGGGCTCCAGGTTGGCGGGTCTGGTTGTTCTTCATGCGTGGTATCGTGCCGCTCTTGGAGCGATGGTAAGCCCTTTGTCACTGCGATCTAAGGAGAGAACGCTCACCTTGTATGACAGGCTTGGTAACTTGTTGGCTCGTCAGTTCGAAGGACGAAACAGCAAGGGTGTCGCGAAGACTGTCACGAAGCAAAGAGTCGAGTCTCATTACGATCTCGAACTTCGAGCTGCTGTAATGCACGATATTCTCGACATGATGCCTGAGTCCATCAAGCAGAACAAATCTAAGACCATTCTGCAGCATCTTTCCGAAGCTTGGAGATGTTGGAAGGCCAACAGTATGTTTTCCAAGTTTTTTTTCGTCCCCCCGTCAGGCTTATTTATGTAATACTAGTTCCTTGGAAGGTTCCTGGCATGCCTACGGCGATTGAGAACATCATCCTGCGATACATCAAGTCGAAAGCTGACTGGTGGTGCTCGTAAGTCATTGATACTCTTTTCACCGCTCATGGCTGAGTTCGATACCATGTAGTGTCGCCCATTACAACCGTGAGCGTATTCGCCGTGGTGCCACTGTCGATAAGGCGGTTGTGAAGAAGAACCTCGGTCGTCTCACCCGTAAGATATATCTTCCACTTTGCACTACTACAGGTTCTCACCGCATTATTGGCAGGTCTGTATCTCAAGGCTGAGCAAGAGCGTCAACATGCCTACCTCAAGGATGGACCGTACATTAGCGCTGAAGAGGCCGTAGCCATCTACACAGCGACTGTCCACTGGCTTGAAAGTCGCAAGTTCGCCCCGATTCCTTTCCCGTAAGCACCTGGTATACCATGCTCGGAACCTTATCTCATATTAAATCTCAGGCCTCTGTCCTATAAACACGATACGAAGCTCCTTGTTTTGGCATTGGAGAAGTTGAAGGAGGCATATTCCGTAAAAGGTAATATATTGCCACACCTCCCGCAACCTCGTGCCTGATTATCGTCCTAGGCCGTTTGAATCAGTCTCAACGAGAGGAACTGGCTCTCATCGAGCAAGCCTATGACAATCCTCACGAATGTTTGTCGCGTCTTGCTTTTCCTATCTTTGCTTAATCTTAATGACTGCACATTTAGGTCTCTCCCGTATAAAGCGGCTCCTACTCACCCAGCGTGCTTTCAAGGAATCCGGCATCGAGTTTTTCGATACTTATGACAAGTTAATTCCCTGCTATGACATTGAACCCGTTGAGAAGATCACTGACGCGGTGTGTCCATTTGCGCTTGCTTCCCGCTATTTTGTGTTCCTAACATCGACTGCGTAGTATCTCGATCAATTCCTCTTCTTTGAGTAAGTCTATTCCTTGACCCTGAATCTTTCCAATCTAATCTCGGTGGTTTCTCAGAGCGGACAAACGTGGATTGTTCCCGGCGTGGATCAAGCCTGCTGATACTGAACCACCTCCATTGCTCGTCTACAAGGTTTGGTTTGTTCTTCGCTGCCATCGTTCGCGGCTAACCCTCTATGGTACAGTGGTGTCAAGGTATCAATAACTTGACGGACATCTGGGAGACTAGTGAGGGTGAATGTGTTGTCCTGATGGAGACCGTCCTCTCCAAAGTCTATGAGAAGATTGATTTGACATTGCTGAATCGTTTGCTTCGTCTTATCCTTGACCATAATCTTGCGGACTACATCACAGCAAAGAACAACACTGGTTTGTCCTTCACTACCTTACCGATAGTTTGGCCGCTAATTTATGTGTTTTAGTCTTAACATACAAGGGTGGGCCTCGGATGACATTCTTTTCTGAAGACAATACTAACAAGCCTGCTTAGACATGGCTCATACCAATGCGTACGGTATGATCCGTGGTCTGCAATTCTCTGCTTTCGTATTCCAGTACTACGGCCTGGTCCTCGATCTCCTCATCCTGGGATTGCAACGCGCCAGCGAAATGGCGGGGCCCCCTCAAATGCCTAACAACTTCTTGCAATATCGAGACTCCGCCACTGAGACCCGTCATCCAGTTCGGCTTTACTCGCGTTATGTAGACCGGCTTCATATTTTGTTCCGGTTCACTGCCGACGAGGCTCGAGATCTCATTCAGCGCTACCTCTCCGCCAATCCGGACCCTACAAACAACAACGTTATCGGGTACAACAACAAGCGCTGCTGGCCGCGAGATTGTCGTATGAGGTTGATCAAGCACGATGTCAACTTGGGCAGAGCCGTCTTCTGGAATGTCAAGCAAAGTTTGCCCCGCTCCCTGACTACGATAGAGTGGGAAGATACGTTTGTCAGCGTCTACTCCCAGAACAACCCTCAATTGTTGTTCTCCATGTGTGGATTTGAAATCCGTATCCTACCAAAGATCAGGACGATGAGCGGCGAGCAGTTCTCCCTGAAGGATGCTGTATGGAATTTGACAAACGAACAAAGCAAGGAACGTACTGCTCAAGCCTTCTTGCGCGTGTCAGATGATGGTGCGTCTCTTCACCTATCTGCCAATCTCACGTGTTAATTATCTCTTTAGGCGTCCAGCAATTCAATAACCGTATCAGACAGGTCTTGATGAGCTCTGGCTCCACTACCTTCTCTAAGATCGTCAACAAATGGAATACCGCTCTCATTGGCTTGATGACTTACTATCGCGAAGCTGTCATCCATACGAATGAACTTTTGGACGCTCTTGTCAAGGCTGAGAACAAGATACAGACTCGTGTCAAAATTGGACTGAACAGTAAAATGCCTTCGCGTTTCCCTCCTGTCGTATTCTATACTCCTAAGGTGCGTGATACCTGTCCGCTGTGACTCAGTTTAGCTAATTTGCATTGGTTCTATAGGAATTGGGAGGCCTGGGTATGTTGTCCATGGGTCATGTCCTTATCCCTCAGAGTGATTTGCGCTGGTCGAAGCAAACGGACGTTGCTGGTCAGTCTTTCGTAGTCATGGTATCCCTCTTATGTTTATCTTAACATCGTTATTATTCTAGTCACTCATTTCCGCGCTGGTATGAGTCACGAAGAAGATCAGCTCATTCCCAACTTGTATCGTTATCTCCAACCATGGGAGGCAGAGTTCTTGGATTCCGCGCGTGTTTGGTCCGAGTATTCGATGAAGCGAAAGGAGGCCAATGCTCAGAATCGTCGCTTAACCCTCGAGGATCTTGAAGACAGCTGGGACAGAGGTATCCCACGTATCAATACCCTCTTCCAGAAGGACCGTCACACGTAGGTTCCCTGCCTTTCTGCTTCATCATATATCCTGAACGATCATTCCTAGCCTGGCTTACGATCGAGGTTGGCGTGTGCGCACTGATTGGAAGCAATATCAACTCCTCAAACAGTAAGCCTCGATCTTCTATATGTTGGACCAGATATTCATTGTGACTTGACAGCAACCCCTTCTGGTGGACATCTCAACGTCACGATGGCAAGCTTTGGCAGCTCAATAACTATCGAGTTGATGTTATCGCTGCCTTGGGTGGTGTAGAGGGTATATTGGAGCACACTCTCTTCAAGGGAACTTATTTCCCCACTTGGGAAGGTTCGGCAATGTTTCCTTTGCGTTGCCTTCTGTTCTTATATTATTTGTCTAGGTCTGTTCTGGGAGAAAGCGTCTGGTTTCGAAGAATCCATGCGATACAAGAAGCTCACCAATGCCCAACGTTCCGGTCTCAACCAAATCCCCAATCGTCGTTTCACACTTTGGTGGAGTCCTACGATCAATCGCGCCAATGTCTACGTTGGTTTCCAAGTGCAGTTGGATCTGACGGGTATCTTCATGTAAGGGAGATTGCCTTCTGATGCCATAGACGACCATTGATTGAATCCTCTAGGCATGGCAAAATCCCGACTTTGAAGATCAGTTTGATCCAGATTTTCCGTGCCCATTTATGGCAGAAGAGTATGTCATTCTATTTCACCACGATATAAAGTGCTCAACATATACACAGTCCACGAGAGTGTTGTCATGGATTTGGTGGGTGACTTTTCTTTGACAATCGTCTTCTTGCTAACACTCCTTGGATAGTGTCAAGTCTTCGATCAGGAACTCGAGCCACTGCAGATTGAGACTGTCCAGAAAGAAACCATTCATCCTCGAAAGAGTTACAAGATGAACTCATCCTGCGCTGATATCCTTCTGTTCTCGGCGTATAAGGTGCGTCCTCCCCCGTAGCATCGTTGCATCCATAATGACAATGCCTTCAGTGGAATATCACTCGTCCCTCATTAGTCACAGACGTAAGTATAATTACTCTAACGTCATGTCATTGCTCATTCACCGCTCTTTCTAGGTCAAGGATGTTTTGGATGGCACTACGAGCAACAAATATTGGATCGATGTTCAACTCCGCTGGGGTGATTTCGACAGTCACGACATCGAAAGATACACTCGTGCTAAGTTCTTGGACTATGTTCGTACTTTTCAAACGGGTTCTTGATTTTTTGCTTACTCGTCTTCCAGGTTTCCGATTCAATGAGTATCTACCCATCACCTACAGGTGTTATGATTGGCATGGATCTCGCCTATAACTTGTGGTCCGCGTATGGCAATTGGTTCCCAGGGATGAAGCCCCTTATCCAGCAAGCAATGGCCAAGATCATGAAGGCCGACCCCGCTTGTCACGTACTCCGTGAGCGTATCCGAAAAGGATTGCAGCTTTACTCCTCTGAGCCTACGGAGCCTTACCTGAACAGTCAGGTATGCTTTTCCAGTGTGTCAAATTTGACCCGTTTGTCTGATTGATCATAGAATTACTCGGAATTGTTCTCTAACCAAATCATCTGTGCGTAACTTTGCGGGACCCCCCATTTGCTACTAGCTGAACGTGCTCTCCTTGCAGGGTTTGTTGACGACACCAACGTGTATCGAGTGACCATGTCAGTAACTTTATTTCCCCTTGATCATCACCGTCTTACAATGTCTCCAGCCATAAAACATTCGAGGGAAATCTTACTACGAAGCCCATCAGTCAGTGCCTTACCACCCACTGCCTTAACTCTCCTCATTTCGTTCCACACAGACGGTGCTATCTTCATCTTCAATCCCCGTTCTGGCCAGCTCTTCCTCAAGATCATTCACACAAGTGTGTGGGCCGGTCAAAAGCGTTTGGGTCAGCTCGCCAAATGGAAGACCGCCGAAGAAGTTGCAGCGTTGGTTCGTTCTCTCCCCGTTGAAGAACAACCGAAGCAAGTCATCGTGACCCGTAAGGGCATGTTGGGTAAGTTAATCTCATCTCGCCCCACAATCAATTTTTTCACTTTCGGTTTCAGATCCCTTGGAGGTCCATTTGCTCGACTTCCCAAACATTGTCATCAAGGGCAGTGAACTTCAGCTACCGTTCCAAGCTTGCATGAAGATGGAGAAGTTTGGTGATTTGATTCTGGTGTGTACACTTGTGACGATTACAAGTCCAAGACCGTGACCGTCACATTTATCTAGCGCGCGACCCAACCTCAGATGGTCCTGTTCAGTTTATACGGTTCGTCCTTAGAATCTCCTTGGACCCTTCCGTCTGCTTATCGTCTTCCACAGATGACTGGCTGAAATCCATTTCGAGTTATACCGCATTCTCCAGACTGATCTTACTCCTTCGTGGCCTCCATGTCAATAACGAGAAAGCCAAGGTCATCTTGCATCCTGACAAGAACACGATTACTGAGCCTCACTTCGTATGGCCGACCCTCTCTGACGAAGAATGGATTAAGGTTGAAGTTGCCATGAAAGATCTGATCCTCGCAGTAAGTCATTTCGCTGGTATCCTCGCTTGCGCAATACTTAGTCATGGCGTAGGATTTCGGTAAACGTAACAGTGTCAACATCGCCTCTTTGACTGCAAGCGAAATTCGAGACATCATCCTCGGTCAAGAAATCGCAGCACCCTCTGTTCAACGACAACAAATGGCTGAATTGGAGAAGAGTACTGAAGCCCAATCCCAAGTCACTGCGGTGCAGACGTAAGACCACTATGTCCCTCTCTATTTCTATATGCTGAAGATTGACGTAGTCAAACAACCAATGTCCATGGTGATACCATCCAGACCGTCACGAGTGAGCTTCAGCATCATTTCCCCTTCGCGCTCAACTAAAACCCCATTCTTATAGCTACCAACTACGAGCAGCAAGTCTTCAGCAGCAAGTCTGACTGGCGCGTTCGTGCCATATCGGCTACCCACCTGGCCCTTCGTCTACAACACATTTATGTCTCAAACGATGATGTCAAAGACGATGCTGCTTCCTTCACATACGTACTACCCAAGAACATATTGCGCGCATTCATTGGCGCAGCCGATCTTCGTACTCAAGTCGCGGCTTACCTTTATGGGGTCTCACCGCCGGATAATAAGCAAGTCAAAGAGATCAAGGTGTGTATCATCTATTCCCACCCCCCAGTCTACCTTTAATGACTCGCATGACAGGCCATCGCCTGGGTGCCCCAACGCGGAAGTAACTCGAACATCGAGCTTCCCAATCAACTTCCCAAGGATGACTTCCTTCTCAAAGACCTAGAACCCCTCGGATGGATCAAAACTCAAGCCTTGGAAATAAACCATCTGTCGCCTACCGATGTAACCACGCAGGCCAAAATCATGGCCGACCATCCCGAATGGACGTCTGCCTCAACATGTATAACAGCCTCTTTCACTCCGGGTTCCGTGTCATTATCCGCACATTCCTTGACCGTTGCTGGGTTTGAATGGGGCCGCAAGAACACCGACACTTCTCCCAACCCTCCCGTTAGTCATCTTCCATATCATTAGCCTATCATTACTCACTGGCACTTCTCAGGGTTTCAATCCCAACATGTCGGAACGCGTTCAACTCCTCCTTTCTGACCGTATATTGGGCATGACCTTGGTTCCCGAAGGCCGAGTTTGGAATTATGGAATCGGCTTGACGCAACTCTGGTCACCCAACCTTAGTTACGCCATGACATTGGATACACCCCTACTCTTCTGGTCGGAGGAACATCGCCCCGCTGCCTTCTTGTCGGCAAGTATTTTGTACCCGGTCCATGTCAGCCTCACATCTAACGATCCCCGTAGTTTGCTAATTTGGAACAAGGCGAAGACAGTGCCGATGTTGAAAATAGCTTTGCTTGATTGTCTACCTTTCGTAAATCTTCGTATATACTTATCATATTCCTTCTTGCGCCGCATGTAGTATTGTACAACAGCTCCAATGAAATTCCATCCAGCGAATTAAATATGAATTGAGGAAGTGAGTATGAACTACGAGAGATAAGTTGATAATTAATATGATACAATCGACAGGACCATTACCGATGGTATTGACAATCAGGATTATAACGAGCCTAACTACATGCTGACAATTCCGAGAGAAATAACTGAACCATGGCGTGAAATCGAAAGGGGTTTGGGGTCTATATCGACTTGAAGACTTTCCTCGTCCACTGGGGCGATCGCACCGTCGATCTCTTTGTCAAACAGGGACATCTGCTTCGAGCTTCGCCGAGGCGGAGGGGACAGCGATGTGACTTCAGACAATTGATCGGGAGGCGGAGACGTCGTGCGAACGATAGGTGGAGGTAAGGACGGGGTTATTGGAGTGTACATAGTCAGAAAACTGGTATCAATAATCTTCTCAGCGATGGGTGTGGCTGGTTGAGAGTTGGATATAATCGAAGCGGATACATTGGGGAGGGAGGTTGGAATGAGATTGAGACTTGGTGTGCTGCCGTTGGCATCCCCTGGACCGGCTTGTGACGGTGCACTGAGGATGCGTAGTCGGCGTTTGATTGAGATGGCGCGGGTAGGAGGTGATGTTGAGCCGCTGGGTGTGGGTGGGAGCGGGCCAGAAGGCGGAGGATATGGAGGTGCGGCAGATATAGACAGAGGGGAGGAAGGAATATACATTTCGGATGATTGTCGACCACTACCCATCGAAGATGTCCGACGATGACTACTCGTGGACGCAGCAACGATTTCGTCAGGTCGTGGGGGTAAAGCTGTAGGTGGAGGGGGCGAGGGAGCCATACGAGAGAGCTTAAGTGCTCTCTGTGCCATGTTCTCTCGGAACGATGTTTTTTGAGGACTTGCTGGTTTAAAGACTTCCTGGTCCGGAGCTGGGGGAAGAGCCGACGTGGGTGCCGGTCGTGGAGGGGGTGGCATCGTTGCTCGATGAGTATTCGTAATCCGAGATATCGTGTTCGTAAACCCATTGCTATACGCATGCATCTGAGGACCACCGTTCAAGTTTACGGAGATGGCAGACGAAGTGGAGGCACGTTTGGAAAACGTAGGGAGACCGGAAACAACGCTTTGATCACTAGCCGCCGAGTGGATAGACGTTCGGCTAGGCGGTCGATCCACATTACTACTGCTCCCCCCGGCTGCGTATGGATGAACGCGCCCGTTCGGTGTTACAAACGACGGAGCTGACGACGACGCAGAACCATGGGAAGGTGCATGGGGCATAGACGGTTGAGACGGAACTGAAAGCATATTCGATCCTTGCCGTGACCACCGCTTCATACTGTTACTCCTCTTCGTACTTGTACTCGAACGTTCCAGCACAGCGTCTCCCGTCGATGCGAATGTCGACACCGACTGGAGCGACGGAGCCCTAGGTCGTTCTTCAGGCGTCCCGAAAGAATGACCACTAACAGTAGGACTAGAATCCGTAAGGGGATGCGTCGATGCTCGATCGTGCTGCGAAGAAAAGGCATTAAGTCCGAAGCTTCCCGCTACAGAGCTATTCCCATTGACATGATGATACAACCCCGAATGATCAGCTTTCGTCTCTGTAGGACTGAACCCGCCAGACGTGACTGTCCATCGTTTTCTCGGTGGAGGTTGTAGAGACAACGCTCCAAGGGACAGTGTCTTCCCGGCTCGGTCCTTGCCCGTAGCACTTGTAGGATGATCCTGAACAGCGGACTGCAATTCCGAATGAGTAGCGATCTTTCGCTCGAGCTGTTTAGCCGGGTCATAGTTCGATGTTGAACCAGAGGAAGTAATCATCGGTCCTCCAGCGAAAGGCAGCATCGTATGATTCCGCTGAGGTGTCGAAGAACCAGATGACGAAGGGTTCAACCGTACCGAGCGGCCATCCGGAGACCTCAGCATACCCAGGAGACTATTACCCATGCTCGCAAAAGATCCGTCCTGCGGCTCTCTATCTCTATCATCAACAACGAACACTCGAGAGGATTTATCGCTGAATCCTCCATCACGGTCTTGATCGAAGGACGTAGCGTGGGACGCACGAGAGCCTGAGCGAGGACGATTGAACAATCCCTTTAAAGTAGTCACGGCATTGCTAGAAATCGAGACATGTCCCGACTTCGGGCTCGTCGCCTGTGAACGTATCGACTGCGACGAGACGGACGCAGCGTAGTTTGGGCTAACGTGTTTCGAGGAATACGCCCGTTTCAAAGAGTCCTCATAATGCCCCTTCCGTGGGGAGTCCGGATCAGAGGATTGTGCGAAAGAAGTTGCGGTGGTGGGAGGTGTAATAGGCGTCGGTGAATTGGCGGGGGAGTAGGGTGTTGGGGAGGTGGCATAGGTAGGGGAGGTAAGAGGTGATTGAATCTTGTCTAAAGATGTGATGCTCGGACGGAATGTATCCGTGTTTATAGATGCATGTCGTATTTTCATGATAACGTCCAAGTCACCGCGTGGTTCATTAGTAGGCGTCTGGGCAGCAGACAAGCCAGCACGCAAAGTCCTACACAATCCTTTGTTAACCCATGGTCGGATGGGGAAGAGAAGGCAGACCTTTGGCTTAGGATAGCGCTCTTGATGTTGGCTATCCATTTCTGCGCTTCGATGGGGTCGGTGATTTGTAGGAACCACATGACTCTGCCTTCTTCTTCACAATTAAGCTCTCGTTTTAAAGCCCCTACGTCCACTCCCCCAACCTTTACGACATGCCGTCTCCCAGCAACCTCCTCATCAGCGACAAAAACTACACTATCTTCATTGATTTCCAGTCGCTCTAGTTCCTTTTCATCGGAGCCAGATGATTTGAAAAGATGAAGGTATGAACGTGCTGGAGACTTGCCGAGCGTGACGGAGGACATGGGGAAAGTGATGGGGGAAGAGAGCATCATGTAGCGAGATTTCCAACTCTTCGACATGGCGAATATGCGAAGTGAAGTAGATGGGTAATACTTAGGAAACGTCGCAGAGTCTTGCGTACATTGTGACAGTGCTGAAGGCGTAGAAGGGAACGAAGGAAGAGGTACAGGCGAGAACGAGTTATTTCTCGAGTGCATCGAGCGGGCTGGATAGCGCGGCCTGGCTACGGACACGGTGCTGGAGTTGAGAACGTTGCCATGGCCCATGTTCGATATGGATTGTACTTCGTCGGGGACCGAAACATCGTCATGGTTATTCCTAGACTCGTCTTCATCAACGTCCAAGGACGTACTACTCTCGCGGAGATGTCCATTATTGCCCCCGTTGTCTAGGAAGGCGGGACCAAGGATAGCTCTAGCAGCAGCTTCCTTGAGCTTCTCTCGCTCCTCCATCTCTTCATCGCGTCTTGGCGCACTTATCTCTATGACGCCGGGGAGGATGACTGCAGGTACGTAAGCTTGGGGTCGCGTTGGGAATGATTGCGGTGGGCTTGTCTTCGTCCGTCGCCGACCCAACTTGAAATTACCGAGAGCATCGGATGCTGCGACGAGAATGCTGCCGCGAGTGCGTTTGAGCAGGCTTGCAGGGGGATGTGATGATGGAGCACCACTGGTACCGGCCGTTGACGGACGTGATTGGCTGCGTGCAGAAGAGCGTGGTGGTGGTATGTGGAGGATATTGGAGTCGTAGGAAAGCGAGGAAGTCGAAGGATTGTAGTCAGGATCTGCGTTTGTGCACAGGGCCGTTAGTGATCTGCGTTGCCCAACAAATAGAGCGCATATAGCCACGCTAAACAGTGACCTCACCAGTGTCGAGACTGCTGTCCACCGATGCCAGGCCATTCCCCGCCTCCCTCTCCTTGCCCGTTGCGTCTGCAGCTCTGGGGCTGGGAGTCGATGCCCTCCGTGCACGATCTGTACCTGACGTCTCCTTCGAGTTGGCCGTCAAAGGCTTGGGGTTGAGCAATGTCGTCCGGTAGGCCGCAGTCTCTGCATGTTGTGTATTTCGTCGAAACGGCCGCAAGGATGCGTTCGTGGACGACGTCGGGCGTTGCGAGGATGTCGCCATTCTGTTCTTCACTGGCTGGGAGTCGTTGCCGTGATGGTGGTGGTTGGGAACAGAGGGCTTTGTGTGGAGGAGAGAACATCAGAGCGCCGTTGACGTTGATGGAAAATCAGTCAACTCACATTCTGCTCATCAAATTCTTCCGGCAAGGGAACCCCCTGCGCTCTCATCGACACAGTCCACCGTCCAAGGGAAAAAGTTAATACGGGCGCTCTTTGCGACTTGCTCAGATGCCTCTTTCCTCGCTGCCCTTAGGCCCTTTTCATCACAATTTACCTGACGTGCCTTATTCGCTTTGTCCATAAAAGGTACACCTACCCTGACCTCGCCCCCACGAGTCAAAAGGACTTTGTGTCCGGTATAGCCACGACTGCCAAAATATAAAACAAGAGTAAGATATGTTTGAACTCTAGGACACTAGTATCTTGTGGACGTGCGCGGGCCTAACCGTATTCAATGTCAGTGAATGTCGGTCTGAGAGTAATGGCTATAGAGGGAGCTGCTCGTCATGAGTACAGTACAGGAACAGGGGATGACTAGACTATCGAGGGGCAAGTAAAACAAGAAAAAAACAAAGTAACGCATCAAAAGGAACACTAAACACGACCTGATGGTCTCTTATACGTTCCAAACGGACCCATAGACCCACCGACACCCAGTGCCCTCGTCCCCTGATGTGCCTTGTGTTGGTGTTGCATCCTCGACAGATCCGACGAAGAAGGCAAATGCTCTGAACTGCCCGTCTGAGGCGGAACAGCCTCTCCTCCATGAAGCACTCCATTGCTCCCACCACCACTACCATTGTACACCTGTCGCCGTTGTAATGGAGGGTCAATCCCCAGCATCCGTCGAAGCTCCTCATTCTCTCTCTCCAGTCGCGCCAGCTCGATATCCCGTTCGAGTGTCTTCTCAGCGAGCGCGGCGAGCATCCAAGGTTCTCGTTCTTCTTCTGGGATGAACGGCGTATCCGCGGATGGTGGGGGAGCCGACAGTGGTGCGTCGTATAGTTCGCCGGTTTGTAGCTTTAAAATCTGTCGCAGCAGATTCGATAGCCGTGACAGAGACTCTGAGATGGCGGTGTTGTTGGCAAGTTCATGCGTAGCCTTCTCTTCTTCCATCTGCAGAAGCTTGGTTTCGTATTCACGCATAAGCGACAGCTCGCGTTCTTGGACTTCTTTCTACACGCGAATATCATCATCAAAATGCACGGACAGCGCTACGAAAAAAATGCAAGTGCTTACGGCTTTATTGCGGAAAGTACTCATCACCGACTCGAGAGTGGTCTCGAAGTCTTTGATGAGTGTATTGAGTTGTTTATTATCATATTGGAGGGACTGGTTCTCGAGAGCCATGGCTGCGTTCATCCTTGATAATTCGGCTTCATAGGCCTCTTAGATATGGATGAGCAAGGGATTCTCCAGGCCTTGACAGCGCGTCACTGACATGTACAGACCTTTGGACTTGTCGAGATTGAAGCGACGCAGCACGAAGCCATTCTGCGTATGGATTGCTTGCGTCTCTGGCAATATAAGTGCTCGGCAATACTGAAAGGACCGGGCAAACGCACCTTCAAATCGGTAGCTTTGGTATGCAGAGACAGCGCGAGGTTCCTATTCTGATTCTGCTGCTCGCCTATCTCTGTCAGCAGCGCCCACAAGTGCTGCATGGGGTCCTGAATCTGGTCGACATTGTCCTGGATGATCATGAACGTTGAATAAACCCTAACCTCACGGCTTCATCTGGCGTGTTCTGTCCTGGCAACGTGCGCGACACTTTCCCACGACCGGTCCCCAAAACTCTTTTCCCTCAAGTTCCGCTTTTTCTTTCCAGCAAACACCCAACTCCCATCCATTCCGATATCTGCCATGTCTCTCCCTCAGCCAGTTCCCCCTTCCTGGAAGGTTCGTCCCCTCCTCCGCGCGATTTCGTTGAATAGAATGCTCATTTGATTTGTGCAGGACCTTGGAAAGTCCTCCGGTGACTTGCTAGGACGGGACTACCCTTTCTCGGGCACTTCTCTTGAGGTCAAGACAAAGACACCCTCTAACGTCACCTTCAAGGTCGCTGGCTCGCAGGACTCAAAGTCCAATGCCATCAACGGGGACATTGAGACCAAGTACACCAACCGCAAGCATGGTCTCACCTTCACCCAGGCATGGACTACCGCCAACGCCCTCCGATCCGTCGTTGAGGTCGAGAACGCCATCGCCAAGGGTCTCAAGGTCGACCTTGCTACCACCCTTTTCCCCGAGAAGGGTAGCAAGAGCGCCATCCTTAACGCCGCCTACAAGCAGAGTGGTGTTCACGGACGCGCCACCGTCGACATCCTCAAGGTAATTTATTCACCTTTCGCATAAATTACGACATCTTTAACTCATTGAGCACCCTTGCAGGGCCCCACCTTCACTGCTGATGCTGTTTTGGGACGTGACGGCTTCCTTGTCGGTGGTGAAGCCGGGTACAACGTTACCGAGGGTAAAATCACTCGTTTCGCTGCTGCCGTCGGTTACAACGCTCCGGAATACGCCGTCACTCTCCATGGATTGAACAACTTCAACACCTTTTCTGCCAGCTACTACCACCGCGTCAGTGTCGATGTTGAGGCTGGTGCCAAGGCTGTCTACGACACCAAGGCTACCCACGGAGGTGTTGCCATCGAGGTCGGAACCAAGGCGTATGTGTTTTTGTCTCGTATCTTTGCCACGTTCATTATCTAAGCGAGTGCGTCGTGCAGTTACCTCGACTCTGCTGCTTTCGTCAAGGCCAAGATCAACAATCAGGGTGTCATCGCTTTGGGTACGTCGCCGTTACCCGTGCGGTCTTCAAGAACGTTGACACTGACGTCATACTTCTTTTCACAGGCTACACTCAGACCCTCCGCCCCGGTGTTAAGGCTTCCTTCGGTCTTGCTCTCGATACCCAAAAACTCAACGACGTTTCCCCTGCCGGTCCCTCCCACAAGGTAACTTGGAAATACTTTAGCATATATGCATGTGTTGCTGACGGAAATCTCTGCTTCAGGTCGGAGCCAGCTTCACCTTCGAGTCGTAGAGATTGTTACTTGTACATCATCGATGTAGACACCACTACCCAACCCTTAATTGCAATGGAAACGTTAATGTGTTCGACGTCTTGATCGGCGCCCATTGGGATCGTCGTCCGATTTACATCCCGGTTCCGATGAGTTTGGAAGTACGATTCCACATCGACCTTTGTGCTTAACGAACGACGGTAGCCTCGCAATTGATCTTCCTTGAGCCCAGCAGCGAGACTGAGCCACTTCCTCCGTAGATAACGCGAGATCCATGCTGGCATTCTGAAGTACATCAAAACGGTGGTATCCATCCTTCGATCGCGCGGTCGAATGCATCTGAATCCTCAAGAGTTTGCCTTTGCAAAGAGGTAAGTATTGTAATGTCCCATCGAAGGATCGATCTAAGATACAACACAAGGTGGGGGAGAATTGGTTTCGAGGTAGTTAACTTCGGGTATTAATGATTGAGGACATAGGTTCGATGGTAATGGGATGTACACTGGCCAATGTATTTACTTGCCACGGCTGACCTTGTCAAAGACTAATACGAGAAGTGTAAGCAGGTGTCACGCGTGCAGACGGGAAAAGGTACTCAACCACTTTCATAAGAAACTTCACTGTATTCAGTTCCTTGGATCTCAGAGGCAATACCAACTAGAGAACGACGCAAGGCATCCCTAGACGATGCGAACAACATCTTGTTCTTGATCTTCGCTTCATCGGGAGACCTGATGAAAGAGATAAGCAGCCATGATAATGAGATTCGAGGGACTCTCGACGCGTGCGATATAGGTTGAGCACATCGTCATTCGTTGGACACTCACCAAGAGAAAAAGGTGATCTTCTGTCGCTTGCCGTCGTCGCCCTTCTCAAAGACAAAGTCGTACACTGCCCATCGACATTCAGCCTCGGGAAGGTCGGCAATAAAGTCATCGTATTCCAAAGCTGACGAAGTCTTCTCGACGATAATCTCGGTGTTGGTCTTGTTTAGGTTGAAAATGATGTACTTGTGTTTCTTGCCCAACTTGAGCTCTTGGAAGGCAGACAGGCACTCATCGCTGACAGCAACACCGGAAGCCTGCGCATAACATATCATCAGCTGGAGGGATTTCGCGTTGAAGGATAATATTCACGGACCATGGCGGTTAGAAGAGACGAGGATGGATGATGATGGAGATGGGAAAGTGTCTCGCAACGACTGCGATGGGTTTAAGCCTTTATACTGGAACCGTGGCTGTGACTGTGATCGCGATAACCAAATTTCCCAAATCCGGTAGGGAACAGCAAGAGAGCCTCGACTCTTCCGCTGGGTCGATGGCTTCGCGATAGGTCGACGTATGTACCCATTACGCATTATGTAGGCGAGACGGCATAATATATTAGAATCTCACTAAGTACTAATGGGATGAAAATATACATTAAGCAAAAACATCATCTAACCAAAGATCATAGTTGAACTCGGGCTCTCCAGCTTCATTCGTCGTACTCGGCATAACTTCGCGGAGATAGTCAATCGCGCCTTGTGGGAGTTGCGCAAGCCGGAGGTCGAGCTCTGTGACAAACGGCTGCGATGCAAAGTGAGTCTCGACAATCGACCGCGTGGAAGAGTGCGGGGACAACATACCTTGTCGGCTGCAATCCCTCGGAATGATTCGCGCAGCTGTTCGGCAGACGTTTGGTCCTCCGTAATATCCACTAAAAAGTTGATAAACGCCTCGTAGCTTATGGCACCATATTCAGATACGAGTTGATCGTAAACATAGTCCATGTCTTCGTCCTATGCTGTGTCAGGACATGACCAAGGACCAATGGATGGACACCCACAGAGTACAAAATCCCAAGACTGGCTAGGGCTGCCGTCATTTCAAGTTGATTGAGGGTATTTGTGTCGTCCTTGTCAAAGTATCGGAAAGTACTCTCAAATTGCTCCAGCTGCGCGGGTGTCAAATTTGTCATGTTGCGAGATACGATCTAGACGGAGGTTTCGTGAGACGTTGCTCAACTAAAGAAAAGTAAAGGTCCTTTACCTGGTTGTCAATGAACGATATCTTCTTCGCAATGCTTTGGACAACAAGTTCGACTTCAAACACCAAGTCTTGATGGGTGAACACGGTGTAGTCATTTTCCTCCACATTGGCGGCGTTGCATTCTTCTTCCGCATCCCGTACAATATCAAGAGAATCAGATAGACCAGACAGCCGTGACTGTATCCGTTGTACTTCTTCTTGCTGGCTCTACACCACGGCCAATTGGTTCACAGAAGAATATTACAAGAAGGCAGAGGTTTACCTCCAACGGCCCTTCAATCTGGGCGAGGTCAGTTGAGATATCGTGTAGGTGTCTTTGAAAGTCATTGGCCAGATCAGCGAACTTCTTGCGCAGCGTTTCTTTAATTCTAGAAGAACCAAAGGAATAAGACAAAAGCAATGACGAGGCGGGATAATCCTACTGTCGAATCTGGGCATTGATGGTTCGAGAGCGTTCGGCTTCAGAAGTGAGTAGGGATTCCCATCCTCGATCGATATCCTGAAGAGTCAGTGAGACGCAAACTACAGCCCCGGACCTGATCAATCACTGACGGTGAGGGCCAATCCCTGAGGAGGAACGTATTCTCTAAGCCGATATGTACGCAGTTTGGTTTGAACGTTGCCAAACAGCGTGGCGATCTCCTGTTTTTCAATAACTAGATTCCGTTTACGAGTTTGCTTGTAAGTGCTAAGCCGACTTGAGTGTTCTTTGGCGTCAACATATGTCCCATCGAACTGACTGGCGAGCCACTCCTCTTGAATGTCTAGTAGAGCGCGCATGAACTAAGGAAGATTATAGGTGAGATAGATTGGGAGATTGGGAGTACACACGGCTGAGGCCCGACGCTCATAATCATTTCGGGAAATCCAGACAGACTGCATCAGCTCAGCGAATTTCTCAACACGGCGAGAGACAGTAACGGCCTGATCTGATGTAGAGATGTTAATTCTCGTTATACTATTGGGAGCAACGTTGAACGAACCCATAGTTGAGAATGCATGGAAGAAACTTGCGATGTACGTCATCACACTGCGTTCATCGGGGTGACCGGAATCACATAGATCTTCGACTTCAAGCAGTTGCTGGGATCATAAACAATATGGCTTTAATCCGCGTTGTTAAACGGGCATTAGCGACTGGCAAATCTAACTCACCGGTATGCCGAGATGTTCAGCGGCGATTTGAAATGCTAGTCGTGTATTTGCGTGTCGATCTGACTAGTCAGCGTCAAGGGAAAGCAAGCATCATACGGATAGTCTACTATACCTTGTCCAGTTTGTCATAATCAAGCAAATCGGGTCGGTGTCGGTGTATAAGAGCGCATCTGTGGAATTATCAAAACTGATGTCGTAATAAATGAAAAGGGTCCGTACAATGCAAGCCCGTCGGACCAGCTCAAAGAAAAGTCCTGCACATCCACCTCTTTGTAGGGTTCTGTCTTGCGCTGGCACCACAAGAGCAATCCTTCTTTGGCTGACAGTCCTTCCTCACTGCAGAGCGCTTAAGTATAGGAGCAAAGGGGAGTGACCAAGGTGAATTGACCTGATATCCGCGATGGTGAAGCGTAGAATGAGCGTCCAGATCATTCCGAGTATAAGCTTGAGATTCCCATCGATGATATCTGGACGAAGACGCGTCAATACGCCTGTAGTTGAACGAACGAGGAACCCAACCTTCCGGCCCAATATTCGTGAGCTTCACGCCACGCGATGTGATGAACTCCAAGGCTTTGTTGACGTTCTCCGCCTTCTGGACACGTATACGGGGGTTCCTGTTGTATCTGCCTAGAGACGTATCCCCTATCCAAGCGGCCGCATGTGAGCGATGATCCCACTGACAAGTTTATCTCATACCCATAATTTCCTGTAGAAGCGACGCGCTCAGCATCAGAATCAACCGAAAGAAAGACGTCTATACCATTAGCTGTATGAGCCGAACGCCGTCCGAGAGATCTTTGACAAGAGAGGTCATCGGAGGGTATCCATTGCTTTCCAGTTTAGTGTTGAGCCTGGTTGATAATGGGTTGCTCAGCGTCGAGGCCCCAAGATGCAATAAATAAACGAGGAGCACCATTTGCAGAAAGTTCGTTCTTGTACATCGCGCGAACGCGTTTCTAAAGAGTCCATTCGGCCAGCCGGTGACAACAGAAGGGGAGAAAGAGTTATTATGGGATTAGCGCCCACAGCTTTGTCCCAATTGATGAGGCGCGCATTAGTATTTGGACGCGTTCTTCTTGACTCTGCACTCCCATCACCTCTTGATTCACGCGTGGATTAGCTGCTTGCTGCCATGAGTACTCAGTTCGACGGGATATTCAATGGCTTGAACTCAGAGCCAGGAAGTACGTGGACGACATTGTGACTTTCTAGTCATTCACTAAATTTTGCTTAGAGATGCGTGTGGCCGCGAGTGGGATGGCCTGGAAAGGTCCTGGAAACGAAGTAACATCTGTTACTGCTGCGGATATTGAGTGGGCGCAGTGGATCCGTGTGGCTCGCAACTTTCAGCTACGCATTGGTGCAAAGGGCAGACGGAAGTTGTGTTTCGATGGCTTCGTTCGCGAGGTATGTTCTCCTGCATAACCTGCATACACATAGTGCCAGACTGAATATTGACGATGACAGGATCACGACAAAATCCAAGCGTTGCTCAAAAATCACTTCAGCATACCACTTGAAACCAAGGAAACTTCGTTTAAAGGTTGGAACTGGGGGGAGACAGATTTTCAAGGTGCGTCGAGTCAATGTTTCGCTGGTACTTTTTCGCGTAACTAAACTATGCCTCGATCATCAGGTCAAGATCTGGCCTTTCTAGTTTCCAACAGAGTCGCGTTCGAGCTCCCACTGAACCAAGTGGCCAACTCCAACATCGCTGGACGGACAGAAGTTTCACTGGAGTTTCTCAATCCTTCACCCAAGGCAACATCAAAATCAGCCTATGACGAAATGGTGGAAATTCGCTTCCACGTCCCCGGTGCCTACAGCAAACCCCGTTCGTCGGACGCAGGCTCACAGAAGTCCGACGACGAAGACGACAATAACGAAGGGGAGATCAGTGCTGCCCAAGTTTTCCATGATATGATCAAAGACAAGGCAGATATCGGCCAGGTCGCTGGAAACCTCGTCCTCAGCTTCGAGGAGGTCCATGTGCTTACTCCTCGTGGCCGATATGATGTGGATATGTTCCCAGACTTCTTGCGACTTCGCGGCAGAACATACGATTACAAAATTCTTTACACCAGCATATCCCGTCTTTTCCTATTGCCGAAGGACGATCAACACGTCCTATTTATAGTGTGTTCTTTCTTTGTTCGTCCTCGGTGCAGTCATGATTGACCCTTTCCCAAGCTTGGTTTGAGCTCGCCAATTCGACAAGGGCAGACTAGATATCAGTATCTCGTCATGCAGTTCACAAGGGAGGAAGAAATGACTGCCGAACTGAATATGCCAGAGTAAGCGCCATCTTTTGCCTGCCAAAATCATCGGCGAGAATTATATTTTACAGGGAGGAAATTGAAAAATACGATCGATTGAAAAAGAAGTATGAAGATCCCACTTTTGAGGTGGTTTCTGGTGTATTCCGTGCCCTCTCCAAGAAGAAAATCATCGGTACTGGTAGTTTCCAAAGGTACAATTCATACCGTGCCTATGTGTTTCGTTTCTCATTCCCGTTACAGTCGCACAGGCCAGCCAGGCATCAAAGCGAATTTGAAAACTACCCAGGGTGATCTCTTCCTCCTCGAGAAATACATATTCTTTGTGTCTAAGCAACCTGCCCTCATCGAGCTGTCCGATGTCCATCAGGCTGTCTTTTCTCGTGTAGGATCAAGTATGGGCGCCGCTGCTGCTCGCACCTTTGATTTGAAGTTCGTGACAAAGAGCGGCCCCGAACTCACTTTCTCCTCAATCAACAAAGAAGAACATGAGCCCACGGAAAACTACCTTCGTGAGAAGAAGATAAAGCTCAAGAACGAGATGGTTCCGGATGTAGATGCCATCATGGCTGCCGGAGTTGACGATGATGATGACGACGATGATATGCAGAGTATCATGTCTGATGAAGATGAAGCCCCGAAGGTGAAGGTTAAGCCAAGTGGTGGTGGCGGAGGGGGTGGGCTTGATGACGACGATAGCGAAGATGATGGTTCGTTCAATTCACGCTACTGAAGTATTCTACCTACTGACAGGCATTCTACAGAGGACTTCGCCGCATCCGCATCCGATAGTGGCTCACCCTCCGACACAGACTCAGAGGATTCTGGCGCAGACACCGCTTCCGACGCAAGTGGCGATCGTGACTTCATGAAAGCGAAGAAAGCTAAGGGCAAAGGAAAGGCCAAAGCTGGTGATGCTGCCCCCAAGAAAGCAAAGGCGAAGGCCAAAGGGTCCGACGATGAAGGTCAGGATGAGAAACCAAAGAAGGCTGCTCCCAAGCCCAAACCAAAGGCCAAGAAGTCGGACGCAGATATGGATGTTGACGAAGACGAAGAAAAGCCTAAACCGAAGCCCAAGCCTAAGCCTAAGGCCGCAGCACCCAAGGCTGGTTCGTCGAAAGATACCATGGACGTGGATGGAGACGAAAAGCCCAAGCCAAGACCTAAGCCCAAACCCCTTAAAAAGCCTGCGGATGGTGACAGCCAACCTCCGAAGAAGAAATTGAAGTTGGCTGATTGAACTGTTCAATGAGCGCATTGTGGTTTCATCACATTTCTTGTTGTAGCATGTTGCTTTGTTATATTATTCCTTTACCATGTTAGAATGAACTTTCTTTCAATGTTTCTATAAATTGTTCAAACATTCGTACCATCTTCAGACTGAGCCGTTTGCACTTGCATGTAGTGGAAATCGGGAAATGGTCGTCAATTGGAGAGCACTAGGGCCTGTACATAGGTATAAATATAAGATACAGGAACGATATCTAAGAGTCTAATCAAGGAAGGTGGTGTTAACATATGTACGAGCTACACAAGAGTTACTATTTTCTTTGCAAAAGGGAGCCATGGGCAAATACATCTGGAGAAGGGACTTCAACGAGGGGCTGGGATGGGCGACCCGAAGAGACTTTACGAGTCCCACTGCGATTAAGGCCCGAGGAGACTGGTAGACTAGGGACGACTTTTGGATTATACAAAACGTTCTTCTCTTGGTATAGGACGTACGACTAAAATAGTTGAAGTCGGTCAGCGAAAGGATGCATCAACTGGTTCAAAGAACGTACACGAGCGAGGAGGATAACTTCCATCCACTTTTCGCCGTCTTGCTGAGAACAAGAAAAAATATGTAGATAGTCTGAAGCGTTTTCGAAAAAGGATAGACTGTCGGTCGATTTCACGGCGAAGACATAAGGTTTTGGGGCCTTGTGAACACGAGTAACGCAGTATGCATCGAAGTTCGATAGAGAGCAGATGAAAACCTCATCTTTGCCCTGAGAATGGCGAAGATAAGGTTCAATGAAAGAAGTGAGCATGGAAAATCGAAAACACTCACCGAATCGCGCTTCGACATCCACAAGCTGTGTTCACGTAAGTGTACCCATCTTTTGCTCCATTTACCACGCTTGACTTCGTACTCAAGCCAGCCCGAGTGCATCGGCGAGCTGGAAGGTATGTTCTAAAGCAGGCACCAGGGACATAAGAACCTCTACTTCCAAGAAAAACACAGACTTCTACTCACGGAGCGGGACAAGATACTTGAAAAAGGCGTCATCTTGATGACAAAGGTGTTGACCATTTTATCCTTGTTCCATGATGACTGTACGTCTGATAATAGCTCAAAGCTCCTGACAGGACGTTCTGCGAAGCACGTACAATGAGTTCCAAAGGAAAAAAGATGTAAGACAAACATTGAGCTTACCCATGCCAAAATCTTGGGCCACTTCGAAAAGCATCCATCCACCCGAGCCATGGAAATGCTTCAGCGACCCTTGAGCTTGTACCATTTCTAGAACATCCAAGGCAGTGGT
This sequence comes from Pleurotus salmoneostramineus, assembly GCA_002583695.1. Classification (NCBI taxonomy): domain Eukaryota; kingdom Fungi; phylum Basidiomycota; class Agaricomycetes; order Agaricales; family Pleurotaceae; genus Pleurotus; species Pleurotus salmoneostramineus. Next base: position 48,499 of record BEWF01000215.1, read on the forward strand.
GGCGGTTGAGATCTCCACTGTATTGAACGACTGCATATCGCCGATGAAGACACGCTGTTGGCTAACAACCTGAGGCTTCACGTCAGGGAGAGGCAGAGGAGGCACAGGTGAAGGGGTTTGTCGCTGTAAGCTCTTCCGTGGAGGAGGGTACGCATCGCGATCTAAGGATGGTCTTCCCGAACGGCTCTGATCTCGCCGTTGAACCGTGAGGTGCCCGCCATCTTGTTTACGCCCCCTCATCATTTGATCAAAGTCAGTGGCATCCGTGCCTTGCATATTGAGAGACTTTGACTTATTCCCATGATCGATGGGAAGTTCATCACGTCTTCTCGCCCTCGCATCTGTCTTGCTACGCGCTAGCCCTTGATTGAAGTCATTGGGACTGGGTAGCGGAATGGAATGATCAACAACTGGACGCGTGTTGGGCCTATGAAACGACCTCATGGGTCGCAGGGTGCGTCCAGCGTCAAACTGTCCATTAGGCACGGATCGGTCTGGGGAAGGAGGTCTTGACCTTGACCTTGCCGAACGAGTAGGTAAATCTGGGACAGAGCGAGGTGCACGATCGGGGGAAGCAGGTCGCGATCGAGCCTTAGCAGAACGCGAAGGCATCTCCGGAACAGGTTGACGAGTGTCATAGTCATCAGAAGGACGCCTTGACCTCGATTTAGACCGAGTTGGCATGTCAGGTATCTGAGTTGCCGCCAACCTACGTGTCAATTCTTCAGCGGCAAAAGGTCGAGCAGTGTTACTAGGCATGGTCATCGTACGTTGGCGGCCGGTGCGAGTGGTAGGCTCCGCCGTCATGGGGGGCATTGTCTGGAAGGGTGGATTCATGGCTGACATAGGCATCCGTGGCTGTTGTTGAGTTTGGGCAGCAGCTTTCGCAGCCCTCTCCTTCCGCCGCTGATCCCTTTCCGCTCGAACTTTCAAGCGAATGGACTTTTGAGCAGTCAACGCGGTTGGGATACGCTGTGCAAGAGGAACATCGTCGTCCGACGCAGAATATTCAGCAGGAATATCCTTCTTCGAATTCGACGCGGAGGGGACCCCATAGTCGTCATCAGACTCACTCTCATCCTCTTCAGTGTCTGAGGGGAACGCCGGTTGATGTCCATACGCATCACGGCCACGTCGTCCACGTCGGTCATCCCCATCATCGCCACCGCTTCCGCCATTTCCCCTTCCACCTCCATTATAGCCGTTATACCCACCACCACCCTCACCACGGCCTCCAGAAGTTCTTCCATACCCACTATTACCCCCGGAGCCCCCAGAATACTGCGAAGAATAGTTGCCGTTCGAACCCGTGCGCCAGTCCGAACCATCCATTGTCTCGCTGCTCGTATCATTCCCTATCCATTTCGTGGAATGCCGTCGACTCCTAGACATGGCCCAGGCATGTAGAGAGCTGCCTCGAACGGTGCCCGCAGAAGATCCAGCTTCGAAAGACGACTCCGCGTTACCCATGCCAAGTGAGTTCGAGCGGTGGAAGTAAAGAGAGTGATGAGGTGTACGGTCCAAAGGATGAAACGGCATGTCAATCCCATCTTGGTGATGCTCGTAGTCACCATCATTAGACTCATTACCTGGCGATGTGGATCGTGGGAAGCAAAAATACCCATCATCTGGCGGCGAGCGAGGAATGTCGCTGTCACTCTCAGCAGAAGATGAGTGTGGTTGACTGGAAGTGCTATGCTGGGAATCGTTCGATCGCCGGGAACTATCTGCGCTGATTAAGGGCCGATCGTATTCGTCCGCATCCGAGAGGGAACTGGAAGAAGATACAGAAATGGAACGTGAAAGAGTCAAAGAAGCATCGGTAGCAGAGGGTGATCGTGAGAGGGTCGTCGGTGGTTCAACGCTATCTGTGTTGAACAGTTCAGACGTGGAAAACCCGCTAGGCGGGCCCACTTCGATGGTCGAGTCATCAAAATAATCATCGTCATCTTGGTCATCGTCGTCGTTATCATGATCATCTGAAAAGTCTAGGAAGTCGGTATCCAAGTCACTGGTAAAATCAGGTGTACTCGGGGGAGGTGCGTTGTGCGTTGATGGGCCAGGTAGCGCGCCGTTCTGATCGAACGTTGGTGGTGTCTGATCATCCCAAGGTTCATAGGGAAGGCGGGCGCCAACCTTACCCTTTCGAATCTAGAATGAAATGTCAGTTTCACTGAGACAGGACACGTAAACGGAAGAGGGCTCGTACCTTCCGAGGAAGGTATATGTTCATCTGAGCCAGAGTATGTAGCGAAGGCAGAGATGGCCGAGGGGTAAAAGCTGGGCGACTGTGGGCGGGATGCGCACGCGGGCTCTGGAATGATGTTACCGTTGCTGGCGATGACCGAAAGGGCGGGCTGAGACGGCTAGCAGGAGATGTCGCAGAAGGGGAGAGCGGTGAACGCGGCGTCGAAGGGGCAGACACGGTTGGCCTGGAAGGAGTGCTCGAACTGGGTTGAACAAGTGGGGACGCTGCTGCGGATGTTGACTCTAATCTCGCGAAAGGGTCCTCATCTAAGGGGAACGGTGGGGGAGACGGGGATGCTCTCGATGAGCTTGGGCGCGCGAGGGGGTCGCCATCAAGAGGGGGGTGGTAAATCAACTCTGAACCAGACGAATGAGAACGCGCTCTTGACGCGTATGATGACGTGGGGGATGTTGGTAGGCTTGAAGGAGGTGAATTCAAGAAGGATGGTATGAGGATTGACTGCAATGAACGACGTTTCTTGGCCATGGAAGTTGGTAGCTCGATGGAGTGCGTAGGTGAGGGGGGGAACGCGTCCAAAGCGGTCGTAGGGGATTCTAGGGAGGGGTATATGTCTGACTGCAGAAATTCATCGTGAGATCCAAGCATATCATACTCGAGATTAAATGGTAAGGGACAAGAAGCAACGAGGCATCGTGGGTAGTTCGTCTCGTAACGGTCGCCCATTGCGAAATTGCGAGTTTGTTGAGATGGGTGATGTTCCTGAACAGAAGTCCAGTGAAGAACCACCCAGAAAGAAGAAATAGTATACTATGATCCCAGAAATACGCGAAACTCACGATATGCAGGCCAGTGTGACGCGGCGGATCCTTCACGTATATACGCCCCGGTAACTCTTCAACGGGGCTCTCGAGCTCTATGAAACCGCCTCGCGCGAGGGCGTTGAGCAAAAGGTCTCGCTGTTGCTGCTGGAACTGTGGCGAAATGGTTAAAGGATGGATTTTGTCGGTTTTAGAGACGGAAACGGGGTCGCCCTGAGAACGGTGAATCGGTAGGATATTTGGGGTTCCGGCGAAGGCCAGCAGGGCAGCCATGTGCAGAGGTGTGAAAAATTATGATGATATACGCTATAGGCTCCTTTGAGTTTCCTGCCCGCCGGAGAAATAATGTGGTGGTCGAGGAAACGGTCGTCGCGGTTTGGGGACAAGGGCGAGAGCACATGCAACGTCGATGGCGAACGGCTGAATTTGAATTGTTGGCCTATTTATGTAAAAAATAACAGCTGTAATGCGATCACGCTGCTCCAAGACTTTCTCAAGTCGACTCGCAATCGTTCCCTGACAACCACGACAAAACGCCAATACGCGTAATAAGAAGCTGGCCACAGACTTGACTTTGACTTTGGCTCTTACAGTCGGCGTCGGCGTCGACATCGACAGCGACATCAACATCCGGGCGCTGCTCAACTTTCTGTTACCAACAGCAATCATCTTCCCAAGGCCATATCACGACCCTGTGATTCACCCAAGCCATGTAAAAAATCACAACAGCCACGGAAAAATCCGCCTCGGTAAAGGCGGACGATTACATACTTGACTTTCTGGCGCACTTGAAGCTTGAAGCACTTGTACGTACGTGAGCAAGTACTTACATGTCGTGAAAATCTCATACAGCGAGCGGAGCTGAGAAGCTTGGAATTTCATCGTCGAAAGTTGTCGAAGGAAAGTTGAAGTGAAATTTCTACCAAGTCTGTGCCAAGCGCCCAGAACAGCGCTTGCGTCCCACCAAGTTCGACTTGGACCCAGGTATGCCACCAAAACAGCTACCAGGCTTCTACTACGACGAGGCGAAGAACAGATACTTCCCTCTGTCCTCCAGGACAAGTCACTCTAAGACTCCTGGTGCTAATCCACGCCCGACGAATAAAATACCACAAGTAGAGAGCTCTCCAGAACAGGAAGTAATTTACAGTACCAAAAGGCGACGCCTCGCATGTTCCAATTATCGAGACAAACTCCTCCATGTCACGTCTTCCTGCACAAGGGATACTCTCCGCCAGTTCGTATTGGATATTATATTTTTAAAGCGAATGCAAAGCAATATGTTTACCTCCCGCTTCTTTTGCAGTGAATTGGAAGCTTCCATGCTTGCTTCTACCTCCGGACAAGACCACGCAGTCGTGCCATTGATTGGCCGTATAACCAACTTTGTGGTAACTCAAATAAATCAGCCGGGGTCATCGGCCGCCTCTAACACCTTCTCTGATGTTAGATGGCTCCAGCCTCCACGGAAGGAGGCCAAGCCCACTATCTCACAGGCGACTCTAACGGTTGGATATACCGTGCAACCTCCCTCCAAGCTAGTGACGTCTCAGGAGAGCCCCCGCCTAGTCTCCAATCGATGAATTGGACCATGGAATTCAACCTAAATCCGAGCACAGAGGTACCACCTACAGCCCTTTCTTCCTCATTGACTCACGGATCGGTAGATATCCTCCATGTCCATCAGCGGACCTCGTTGTATGTAAGTCTTTCAGGCATGGACGCTCATACGACCCAAGCTTACCTGTTATTCCATCCTTGTTTTTTAAAGAGCAACTTCCGCTGGTTCTACCGCTAAAATAGCCGTTTTGAACCTTGATTCGCCCAGGTTCGTCATTGATCTTCCTTCCACAAATAAATAACTCCATTGTTCTTACTTTTCGTCTATCCCAGCTCTCACTCTACCATATTTAGCATCAAAGGACTGCACGAAATATGGGATAGTCACCTTTCCGGAAAATCCCTTGTCATCGGTAAGCTCTCACTATTGCCAGTCCACATCCACATCTAATTGAACTATGAACCAGGATCCGAAAGACGAGCGGTCTACCTGGAAGATATCGAAGTCGGTCCACCCCTCCGGTTTCTAGAAACCCAAAGTGACGTACTCGCCGTCCACAGCTCGGTATGTCAAGTTAATCCCAACGTCTTCCCCCGGACCTCCTCTGATGCCTAGTAAACGTTAATCTCCGTGACGCAACTCACCTTCTTATCATCTCCTTCCCCTTCATCAATCAACAACAACCCACTTATCAATCCGTCTATCTTCATTACACTTTAATTTCGGGATTAAAAGGACTCCCTTGTATACGCCGGTTCTCGTAATGGCGCCATAACACGCTTTGACCTACGCTCCGACAAACCTGACACCTTGAAACTATTCAATGGACCGTCTCACTCATCTTCGTCCTCACGCAATACTAAAGGAAACGGAAATAGAGGCGATGCTCATAACCAAACCTCCTCGATAATACATCTGGACTTAGTAAGACAATGGCAACTCCTAACCAGTTCACTCAACGGTCACGTAAGTCCTCGCTTGATCCACGACCTGACCATACGAAACCAGCGTCTACGTATCTACGTATAACACTCATTTTACTGACCCAACCCTTCAGCTAGCAACGTACGACCTCCGTTTCCTATCAGAGAAACGCCCAATCCATATCTTCAACGGCCACGTAAATTCATTGTCAAGACGCCTCGTAAGTCACATATTCCCATCTCGCAAGTATGAGTCTCAACATTTGACTCCTCCCTTACGACAGGGCATCACGGTGGATCCAACCCACGACTTCCTATTCGCTGCCGGAGAAGACAACATCATCCGTGCATGGTCTTTGCAAACCGGTCAACCGATACCCCAACACATCCCAAACTCGACCACCTCACATCTCGATGCCCAGCATCCTCGCAGTCACAAGAAATCCCTATTTTCGACCACATTCCCCTGTCGCATCTCATCAATGCACGTTGCAACGCAGGACAATGGTCTTTGCTTGTATGCCGCCGATGCAGCTGATACCGTGTATACATTTTCTCTCGGTCAACAAACCCATTTGCACGCTCCGTAGAAAATTTTAAACGGTCCACAATTTTTACAACCATGAGCACTTGAGCATTGTCCATATCCTGATTTCCATAATGTCGACATTACTATGATTCTATTAGGTCCAATGATTATATTATACCGTATCGTAATCTAAGAAGGATATCAGACATCCATGGTCCATGGTCCGTGACGCAAACCATGAGAAAAAGAAGTAGAGAAAAACCGAAAACTCCACGCGGATCCGACAGAGAGAGAGAACCCTAAAAATGAAGACATCTACATGTTTTTCTACTCCCCCGATCAAGCTAAGCTCCACATGTTGGTAACATCGGGTCTTCGTTCTCCTTGTTGTCATACCGTGTGATTCTAGTCGAGTTGATGTGCGTAGTGTCGGGAAGAGGCCCGAACAGTTCAGCTAGAGGCAAAAAACAGTCAAGATGGCAAGAAACAAAAGCAAGGTATCAAGCAACTCGTCACCTTCAGATTCAGCTGGGATCATCAACTCGGGATCATACCATTCGAATCCTCCGAACTCCTGGTCATACAGCTGATTCAAGGCAACCATAGCATTGTGATGTGCATTCAGATCACGAAGCTTCATCTTGAACGACAGAGGTAAACTCTGTGAAGCCTGTGACGAAAACGAAAACGAAGGTTGAATCGATGTGGATCGAGTTTGGAATCCGCTTGATGAGAAACTGTAGGAAGCAGCACCACTAGCACCAGCACCATTGTTGCTGTGACTTGCGTCGACTTCACGTAAAAATGGATCGTTGTTGACGTAACAAGAACTGGGAGGTCCGCCAAAATTTGAGTGACGCGTCGCCGATCCTTCCAGATATTGATACTGTACGTGTAATGGAGAGAGATGCACATCGCTGAGTTGAGAATAAGCTTCTGAGGATTTGAAAGCAAGAGAGACTCCAGGCGAGAGAAAAAGTTCAGGGCGGTAGATAACAGGATCGGGGACAACTTGGAATCGAATTCCTTGAGAAGGAAGACCGGGGCCAGCGTCCAGGAAACCAGATATTGTGTCAAAAGACGGGAAAGCCGTAGGGATATATCCAAGTGAGGGGGAGTGGGTTAGAGGCACAGGTACTGTCTCGCCGATTTGGACACCAGGAGGATCATTGGCAGAAGTAATAGCCAGGGATGTAGATGGTATATGGCTTGATGATTCGCCCTCCTTGGATTCAACTCGCCCAGGTATCGATCCACCATCCTCGTCATCTTCAAGAGAGCTAGTCTGTGCGTTATCAACTGCGGAAGGAGGCATGACTGAGTCAAATCGGTAAAAGAAGGGCGTAATATCGCCAGTTCCAGCATCAACGATGGAAGGACTCGCTCTTGATGTACTAGTATCGACACCGTCCGCCATAGGCTCGCTCGAGTACCGAGTCCATTCATGACGCTTAAAGAGTGTCGCAAACTTGCCAGCGGAAGTACTCGAAACCGACGGGTCCTTCGAAGAACGAGAGTCACGACTCGTAGTACGCTTGGGCCGAGACGACGACCTCCTCCTCCTCCGTCCGAACCAGTCTGAAATCCAAACGATATCCCTATCATGGTTTTCGTGAAATCAGCCCCGAGCTTGATGTAAGAAAAGTGCAGGCCACTAACATGCCCGTGGTACGAGATAACGCGGCTTTCTCAGCCTGGCTTGGTTGAGGATTTTTGTCAAAGGCGGTTTCGAGAACGTGCAGCTGGCGTTTTGTAGCAAACTTTTTGCGACTCCTGTTATTCCCCATAAACGACGGCGACCAGTCTCGGTGTGCCATAGCGGGGGCCATCGAAGGTGTTGAGGAGCAAGAAGGAGAGACTTCGAAAATAGTGGCAAACAAATTATTTGATTCCATGCGCGATGATGAATGCGTTGAATTATTGCAAAATGAAACCAAGAGATGACGATACAATGCGAAATAAACAAAAAATGTAGCTAGCCAACGACAACTCTACAATTTTGCGGAGAACTGGGATTCCGTAACACCAGCACCCATGGCAGCAGTGGATGAAACACCACCAGTGACAGTTTTGAGGAGGTTGTCCGCGTAGTCGGCACCACTCCACTAAGAAAGAGGGGGTCAGTTGGCATACACAGATGAGGACAAAGAGTAGCGTACGCGTTGATGAGTAAGGACGTCACAGCCAATTTCACGTTCCTGGCGTTGGATGAGCTCGACGTATGCCTTCATGCCAGTCTTGGCGTAGTTCTTAGCGAAGAGGTCAGAGATGAAACCATTGGAGTGGAGACCACCAAGCTATAGAGGGACTGCTGGTAAGTAACCGATGATGAAGCAACGGAAGAAATGACATACAGTGATGAATTGCCAGACGAAGCCGAGCTTGCCAAGCTCCCAGACGAAGGACTCCATGTCCCGCTCGCCGAGACCAGCAGCATCCCAGTTGAAGGAGGGTGACAAGTTGTAGGCGAGCCAGTGACCGGGCAGAGCCTTATGAACACCGCAAGCAAATTGCTTAGCTTGCGACAAGACAGGCTTCTTGGTCTCCATCCACAAGAGGTCGGCGTAGGGACCGAAGGCGATAGCACGGTTGATGGCGCACTCGGTTCCACCCTCGTAGCGGTAGTAGCCCTCACGAGTGCGAGGAGCATCCCAGTTCCAGTAAGGGACACGCTTCAAGCCGAAGTCGTTCTTCGCAATGGCGACGGCGCGGGTGGAGGAGACACGGGCAACGCGAGTTTGGAATTGGGTAATCTCCTTGATAGTAGCACCCTCCTTGCGGAGGGCCTCAGCAAGGGTGACGGAGAAGCGTTGGAGACCAGCAGCGGCGATCCATTGGTCCTCAATGGCTTGGAGTTCCTCGCCCGACTTTCCAGCAGCCTCGGCCTCAACCATGACGGTAGCCAAAGGAGCCAACTCGGGGTTCGTGCAACCCAAGATGAAGGCGTGGTCACGGTCGTCGATGTTGGAAGTGATGAGGGTAGCGGCTTCGGAGTCCGTTCGGGCGATCACAAGGTTCTCGACTCCCATGATATCAAATTGAAGACGGATGGCGACAAGTCGATTGATGTGTTCTTGGATAGGCACCAAAACTTTGCCGGCCATATGTCCGCACTTCTTCGTTCCAGGGGCTTGATCCTCAACATGGATACCAGCAGCGCCCTTCTCCACAAACATCTTAGCGAGCTTCATGATGGCCGTGAGACCACCGTGGCCGGTGTCGGCATCAGCAACGATGGGGCGGAGATAGTCGATGTAGGGGGTCTTTTCAAGAACCTCGGGAGCAAGGTTGGAACGAGCCTCGCGCTGCTTACGATCGTGGAACAGCTGGGCCATGAAAAGGTGCTCGACCTTGTTGGGGACGGTGTTCGAGGGGTAGTCTGCAAGCGGGCCGTTCAGGAACCGATTCTAACGACGGAAAGAAAAGGGGGACATACCAGCGAGATCGGGTCCAGGCTCGTTGGTGCTGGACGCCGTGCTAGAGCATTGCCATCCCGAAACGTACACGGTCTCGAGGTACTTCGCCATTTGAGTCACCTGGACGGGGTCAAGACTACAGAATGCGATGAGCACCGAAAACCCGACACAAACCACTGACAGTAACTTACGCTCCGTAGGTGTGCGAAGGTGTACCATGCTTGGCATGAGACGCCAAAATGGCCCAAAGCTTCTTACCCAACACATTGGAAGGGTATTGGATGGGCAACGTCCCCCTCTTCGAAACGACCTGGGCCGCGGTGTAGGGGCGCTTTACCCTCGCAAAACGGGGGTTCTGATGTTCCAGTGTCAATGTTCACTTCTCTGCACTTTCAGAGACGGGCTCACCTTCCACCAAAGCTCGACTTGGGCAACTTCAGTTTGGAAATCAGCGCGTTCGTTGGCCATTGTGATGATGGTGGTCGGGATGAGAGATGGTAAACGCGACCTCGGAAATGCAGGGTTATATATATAGGGGAAGAAATCCCTCCCAAACGGAGCATGTGATTCCGTGGACCCGTCTCAAACGGCAGAAGCCGCCTAAAGGAAGGGATGCAACAAACCCCGACGGCTCCCCTCAATAAATTCAGTTGACGTTACTACCCGGAGGTCAGCTACGCCGGTGCTAGTCACATCTTGACCCTTAAACCCGCTTCACACAAGTTCATGCTCTCAAAATCTCTTGTGTGCGCCCCATGGAACGCGCAAACCGCGCTCTATCTCCTAAATCATCAAGAGATGCTTTTAAGCTTGAGAGTTTTTGCGGGGTAGCGGAGGAAGGGGCAAAGCAAAGCGATAGTTTAGCGAGACGTTCTTCACCGTTGGTGACTTGTGGGTTGAAGTTTGAGACCAGGTCGCCACAATCTAGATTGGCGGTGTACATAGTGCACATCAAGGGGAGGACATACAAAATTTCGACAGTGTGAAATGGTCCTGCTTTTAGTCAAAGCTATGCTTTGTTCGTTTCCGACGTCGCGTTCTTGCACTTGTGGAGCCTTTCCACTGGACAGTTTACGCCAAGTTTACGAGTACACGCAGCATCGCGGCGACAACCATCAGGCCTCATTTTTCATCGTCGATCACCGTCGTACAGCAGGCCTGCTAGACCGTATCGTATAAAGAAAGCGAAGAGACTACCCGCGACCTGACATCGCATCACATTCAAAAAACCTGCCAAGAAAGGAGGACTATGACAGTAACCCACCTGCACGAGCATCAACGTCTTGACCAACTTCTTCTCCGTCATAGGACCTAACCGAACGAGGAGGAAATTCAGGATCGTCAAGTTGGTTGTTTCCAAGATTACCCCAGACTTGGGATGTGGGGTTATCTCCGCAAGACCCAACATGGCGAAGACGCGCAGGAGTAGCGTGGATAAACGCGAAGGGGGGCGTTCAAACATGGCCTTCGAAGGATGGAGGAGATTGGTGTTGGAGTCGAATCTACAACTAGAATGAGTAACTACAATAGCTAATTGAATTCCAGAAACTGACCTCGGTACACGATGTCTCGGGCAAGGAACCAATCCAAAGAGTTGAGGACATGAGAGGATGAAATTGAAGATTTGCGGTATGAAGAAGAGGAGCAAGGTTTTCGAGAAGTGGCCTTGAATACCGACGACAGCGAATGCCATTCCCGTCATATAACACAGCGTGTCACCGGGGAATGCTCTGGCCGGATACCTAAACATCCACACAATGAGTTTATGATGCAATCTAGACAAGTGAACACGACTGACCAGTTATGGTACATGAACCCGGCGCAAACGGACACGAGCGGCAGCATGAAGTAGAGACTGAACAGGTGTCTCTCAACCAGTTCCTTGCTCCCATACGCCATACCAGCCTTCCATACACCACCGAATTCCACCTCAGCTGCACTTCCCAGGAGATGGATGGGAAGGCGAAATCCCACAGGCCACGGAAGATATAGGATATCATTCAGAATGACGGAGATGGCGATAATCAGAGCCTGAGAGACCTCGGAACCATTGATACCAGCGAGAATATTAATGGAGTTTGTCGCGAATGTCGACAGTAACGACATGTAAATATAGTACAGAGGCCCTAGGAAGGCTCAGTCGGGAAAATCAAGTGTTCGGTAAACGGCATACCGAGATTGACGAGAGTGCCAAAGATAAATCGGAATGGCAAAGGCACAACCACGTTCGTGTTGCCATGTTCGGCAAAGTAGACCATTAACAAGGGTATGGAAGCGATGATTGGTATGGGAAGTTTGTGTCTCCATCGAATGTCGAAAACATCGTCGAGAAACCCGAGCAGCGTCGCGGTCAAGAGCGACAACAATGAAGATAGGTATACCGCCAGCTAGCGAAAGGAGTTTAGGATTGCGAATGGCGAAATGCAAATGCACGGACTTGTCTATGAGGAAACTCCGTAACGGAGATGCCTTCTGGGGCCGCTGTCGTTCCAGAGGGTCCGAGGAGAGCGTCGGAGAACGCAAAGGGGATGAACAATGTCAGTGCTATTATATAGACCGACGCACACACAAGACCCATGCTTTCTGGACTAACATTGAAATGAGAACTCGACTGTGCGACATGGCCACAAGGCGTACGTACATGGGGGTGCTGTAGACTTTCAATAGATCGCGTCCTTTGAGATTAGCATTGATAAACGTAGGCCCCAGTGACGGTACGAGATAGATTGTCGCCAAGAACGCTGCCAATGAGAGCCCAACACATGCATAAAGAGCAGGTATTTGAGGTGCTGGGTCCAGAAGCGGCCTTACGACGAACCAAGCCGCCACAGGCAAAATAGAGAGCAGTAGGGCAGTAGAAAGAGGTCGGGGTGTAGGAAATACGGCCATTATATGCAAATATTAGCCATGGAAGTGGTTAGAGATAGAGATGTTAGGCGCGCAGACGACACGTCGTGGACGCGTTCCATTCGGAATCATGTGATCATCTTGGGCGCTTTGAACTTGGTACAAAATTCGTCAAAAATTCGTTCAACTTGAATTCATGGACAGTGGACACTCTCTGAGAATAGACTTTCCGGATCCCTTCATCAGAGTCTGTCGAATTCAAGCTTCTGCAAGGCTTGAGTCACAGTAGCGAGCACGATAGAAATGAGGTTGGGGCATGCCGCTATGATGGCACCTCAATTTTGATACTCTTAGCTATGAAAGCTCATGTGCTCATCACACGCGATGACGGAGCGAATCCGTACGAAACGCGCTTAAATCGTCAAGATTCGATTGACCAGGAAAGTTTATTGGCGCAAGAAGATGTAAGCTTGGACAAGGGAAGGGTGCGTTGGTTCTGACACGAGATTGGTCGCATAAAGCTCCTACATAGCCAACCAAAGGGGACATCGTTCACAAGCGACGCCCAGCCAGCAATGAATTTAGTCTAAATGATAGAGGGCGTAAATTGAGGGAAATGGTGTGAGTGTAAAGATGAATAAATTGACGCACCCGAGGCCAAGCCTGGTGTCCAGGTATCAATCACCAAAATTCGCGCTTTCTAGCACGAACGGCCTTCACGAGTGAGTGCCTCTCACTCCATTTGGCCCTGTTCGCAGCGTGCTCCTCCTCGCGAACCTTCCAGGCTGCTTTTCGCGCAGACTTGGGAAGCGCGGCAATGTACTCGACGAACCAGCTAGGACACCCAAATTTCTTCGCCAACGCGCTCCGAGTCCACGTCTTTGGATCTTGTCTCCTCAGAGTCCGCATTTCTGCCTTTTGCTCGTCCGTTAACACGAAATCCTCCGAAAGTTGTGACCTCCGTAGGGTAGGAGGTTGCGCGGTACCCTCCGGTATTGGTTGCGGTGGTCTGAGCAAAGGAGACGCGGGATTTGTTGTCAATGAGAACGGTGAAGGTGCTGAGGGAGGCGGACGGTGGATAAAGGTCAAGTTTTCATCCGAAAACGTTACGGTTGTGGCCTTCGGGTTGTTCAGCAACGGGTCTGGAGGATGATAAGGAGGGCGTTCAGAGGTCCCGGGTTTTGGCCTTGGGAAACGCGTGGCGTATGCCCTCGTCGAGGTAAGTATTGAGGGGAGTCGTGAGCTCATCGTGGCGAACGGTGATCAGATGGTGCGAAGCTCAAAGTTCACGCTTGGGAATTTTGATTGTGGGCGCTTAATATAAGAATAGGAGGTAGTACACAGGAGCTTCACAGTACGTCGGCTTCTCCCTCATGCACCCTTGACCTTCTTCTTGATGGCACACTTGATCGCGCTGACACACAGGCCCCCTACGATCTTCAGGTTGTCGAGAGTGCTCAATTCGTCTGACTTTGGCGCTGACTTGTCCTCTACGTCTACGACGGGAGCCGCCAAAGTCATTGCGGCAAAGACAGCGACGAAGATCAAGTTGAAACGCATGGCTTTGAAATGACAGAACGGACGTATAGCCGGCAGCTAGAATGTGATAAGCCTTTGATACTCACCGAAGAGGCAACGAAGAAGCCAAAAATACTCACACAAGTCTGGGCAAATGGGGGGACCTTCGAAACGTTATTCCGATTGCCTAGATATTTATAAGTCACGCAAGATACCCAGCGTTATCTAGCACAAAGGCCAATATAGAGTTGTTAGTTTGCCTTTAGTGAAAGGACTAACTCTACCAAATCTGCTAGCTTGTTTCCTAATAGGTCGTCAAGAAGTGTCGCGGCTCAGAAAGACCAACTCTTTCTGCAGCACGGACCAATTTCCTCCCCACTCTTTTGCGCTGAACTGATCATGATGCACACAGATGCGGCTGTGCTATTTCATTTACTTACAGCACCGAGAAGCTTGGAAAATGACGCAGAAACGGGACACATCGACAATGACCATGTAAGAAGCGATATAAGCGGTTAGACTGGATTGGAATTCCTCGATAAGCACAAACGTCGAAACCTCGATGCAATGCCTGGGATCCAAATCGTGCAGGGGCACCCAAGGCTACATGCCTATCACCTCAGTTCGTCGCAACAAGTTTTGGGAAAATCACTTCCACTGATTGATGAAACGCCGTGTGCCCGAGCCCCTTCAAAAAAAAACTTACCATCATATGGTCCCCTGGTCTAAAATAACAAACATTTCATAGCACGGTATGGGCTTTCTCTTCGCATCGCCGGTTTTGGACTGTTTTGAGGGTTTGGGTTGGAGGCAGCGAACCAGAAGCACTGTGTGGAGTCAGGAAATCCGACTAGCGCGAAAGACTAAATCCTAGTCTGACATGTGCGGTCAGAGGGTTGGAATGATAATGAGGTCACGACCACTCACCACCATCAGTGGGTCTCCTGCGATGATAACCGGATAAGACAAGAATACGCGGGGTTCGAAGCGTTCGACAAGCTGAATGGAAACGTTACTGTGTTCAGGGATGTCTTCGGTGGCCATAGTGCCAGTTGGGGGGAGATGCAACAAGAAAACTTTTGATTTGGTCTGAAGAGCGTGAGTGGTATCATACAAATAGGGTAATATTGATGGAGGAGGGAGGAGCCGAACTGAGATGAAAGAACGAAGAGATACGTATATACTAAGAATGCGAGATATGAACTGGGAGAAAAATATATGAGCATGGACGAAGGTGTAGAGTGTGGGGGTTTCATAAGGACCGTATGAACAGACGAGAGATACTAATGAGTGGCGATGGGACATGAACATGCGAAAAATATGTGCAAGAAAATCTCCATAAAATGGCTGGGGAACGGAAAACGAAAAGAAACGAGTGGTTAGCGGAACGTAAAATACGAATATGCTTGAAGAATTCATACCAGCCAAGGAGAGTCATCCCAATTGTCCGAAAAGCTACACAACGAGCGATATGACTTGCAAACAAATAGAAAGCGATACATAGTCCAGGGTGTTGATGATGATTGTGGTGTGGGTAGTTGAAGGTGAGAAAGACATTATAAAAGAACGATCATGCAATCTCACATAAGAAATCGTTAAAACTCGGGAATAAAAATCTTTTAAAAAATGGAGAACTCAGAGGAGGGAGCTGACAGCAGAACAAGCATAGCACGAGGGGATAGAGGAAGTAGAAAAATGGATAGAAGAAGAAAGTCAAAAAGAAGAACAAAAATCGTAGAGGATACAGTGAGTTAGATGCCGTCAGGGGGAAATACAAAACATGTTTTTCAAGTCTCGTCCATCGCGGTTGGTGGATGTTCGCGACTTCGACCTTTCCTAGCCCCTTCAAGAACCGTTTGCCTGCCTTCGGGAGAATCAGGTCGGCCTTCTCGGAAGTCAGGGCGATGTGAGCCTTGTTGAGATGTAGAATGTTGCCGACTGAGAGATGGGCGGTCGTTGACGTTGCGCGTTTGTCCAGGGCTGTTCGTGAGTCTGCCTAGTGGTGATGGTCCACGTCCGGGACCTTCGCGATATGGCTGCGGGGGAGATGGAACAGCTAAACGCGATGTTTGTGGGGACGATGACTGGGGTTGCACCTCAGAATGATGATGTTGAGGGCGAGCATGATCAAGGCGAGTGGCTGAAGTGGTTATTCGGCGATTATCGAAGGGTGCAGGGGAGCCTGGGCCCTCCGGCTCGGGGAGATCTCTGTACTCTCGATCGCGTTCCTTGTCCGTAATGAAACTGGGAGATCCCATGTGGCGAGGCGTTGTATCCGAGCGAGTACGTTCGGAAGAGATGAACGGAGGAAACGCGTATGAATCCGCAACTCCATTTCGCAGAGGTTGTTTACCTTTAACCCTTGCACTAGATTCAAGAGGATGGCGCTCAGGAAGGCCGTCTTGAAGACCGTCCTCAAGCTCCTCTACGCGTCTGCGCAAAGAAAGAATCTCGCTTTGCATACTGGAAAAACGCCTCTCGACCAGCATTTCAACCGTCTCGTTCAGTCGTTCTTGCTGCTGGGAAAGACTCTGCATAAGAGTATTGGATCTCGCCAATTGTTCTCCCAACCAGTTCTTGAGCTGCTTCGAGTCATTGAGCGCATCGTAGAACACTTCAAAGGGAGCCAGGAAGGCGGCTTTGTCGCCAGAGTACCCAGGATGGTGCAGGGTGCTTGGTGTAGGAGGAACAAGTGTAGATGAGATAGGTACTTGTGGCACTGGAGGCGATCGGCCTGGAGGCCCCGAAATTGGATGCACCGTTGGCCCCGAGCTAGTGCTAGCACGCTGTTGCATCGCAAGTCGGGTCGGAGTCGGAGGAACTACTCCACTACCAACCCTACGACCCGGTTCATTGCCAATCACGGAAGGTAGACGGGGTAATGTCATGGGGAATCTACCAGAGTACAGCGCAGCCTGTCCCCCTGCTTGGGGAATCGGAGGTGCACTATGGATAGAAGGAGCGAACTGCTCTTTGGTATGAGCTTCTCGTGGGCTGATGACGATGTCGGCAGGTTTCTTCTTCCCAGCACCCAATAGACCTGCGCGGCGACGAGCAAAGCTGATCGGTGGGGGTGGGAGCGTGTGTGCAGATGGGTGACCTTGATGTGGTTGCTGACTGGGGACGATGACAGGAGGGGGGCTGGGGGGACGGTTAGTGCTACCAGGTGGGAAGCTGCCTTGAGAGAGGGTACCACGTCGAGTCACAGAAGTATTGAGAACTGGACCTGGGCTGCGTCTGCGGCTTGGTGCAGAGGACTTTGGGATCGTGCGATCCTCTCCCGAAGGATATGAAGGAGGCGTGCCGCGGGTGACAACTGGAGACACAATGCCGGCCACACTGCCTCTGCGTTGTTCTATCAGAGCCTTCTGTTGTTGGCTGATAGTGATCGAGGATCGAACTTGTTCAATGGCAGCTGGGTCATCACGCATGACGGTGAATCCCCTGACAACAGGTGAGATAGGAGTGGAATTTGCCTGATCAGAAATTGGCCTAATGTCGGTGTTGAGATTGAGGCTCAATGCATGGGGGGCACCGCTGAGAGTGGTAGCGCGACGCCTTTTTGAAGGAGAGGGCTGGAGAGAAGCTGGCGATGGGGAAGAGACGGATTCAGGAAGACGCCTAGAAAGCGTCGACGTCGAAGATTCCAGTGAATCTTGTACCTGTTCTTCTTTGATTTGGACCGTGCGGGGCGACTTCCGCCTACGTGTGATCAAGAATGATTAGCATAGCCGAGGGTATGTGCGGCCACGAAATGAACTCACTCGGGGTCTTCATGATCGTCATCACGGTCGGGGGACGTGATGTCTGCCCTGGTGCGCTTCTTTCCAGCGACACGGGCACCCGGAGCCTCCTCACTTGGGGGACGAGAACGATCTGGAGGCGACCCGACGCGCTTGCCGTCGTTCACAGGCGCACCTGGCTGGATTGGAGGCAGGGCATTGCCTGAGGACGATATGTTGCTGAGGTTTGTGTTGCTGAACGCCTGGGAGAACGGCGGCAGCGACTGGGGAACGTGGGCAGCGACGCTGGCGTGATTGTAGGCCATCGCGGGGAGGAGAGGAGAGGAAGGGGCTGGGAAAATAAAAGAAACGAGGGTTAAACGAGGAAAGGGCAAAGTAAGGAAGTAAACGCGGCAGAGAATTCAGAAGGCGGGACGAAGCAGCCAAAATCAGAGCGAAGAAGAAGGAAAAGGGTCGTCGTCGTCGTGGCGAACGGTGGCGGAGAGTGCGTCGTCGTCGTCGCTCACGACGATGGGAGAGGCAACCAACGAAGGGCGAACGCTTGTTGGTGCGCCAAGAATCAACCAAAACCGTCTATTTTAATTAAACCGCATTCTAGAGTTGCCTCCGTTTTTCGTCCCATCCTTCTCACACTTTTTCCCCCACAATCTGCACCGCAAGGGTGCCAAAACGAAACAATGTACACAGCAGCCAAAAAACATCATTGATGCACCTTGATATATCAGTTTCACCTATCATATCGCAATTTTTTCACGCTATCCTAAACTGGCGCACCACAATCCAACTTGAGGAAAAAAAAACAATGGTGCGACAAGTTCGACCTTATATCCGTCCACTAGGGGCTAGGAGCTAACGGACACTTGGACCGAGAGTACGTGTCGCCGACAACAAAGTCAAAAAGGTACTCATTCGGCCCTTTTCTGTTGCTTTCAGCACCGTCACATGCACGCTCGGTTCCGTTTTGGAATTCAATCCATTCCATGACTCACCTTTCTCCGAGGATGGCTCACACAAACAGAACCTGTTGCGGAATCTGGTACGGTTCAGTCCACTCAATCCTTGGAGCTGCGGGTACAAGCAATTGTCAAGGCTCGGCGACGTGAGAAGATGTAGGCTTGCCAGGACATGAGGCCTGGAGGACGGTGGGAGCAACAGAAGAAACGGCGGTCAAGCCTTCGCACAAGCCTTTGATAGTACCTTATACGTATATTTTCGGTATCCAAGTTGTATCCAATTCCTAAGAATACCTGGCCCCGTGTAATCAGCCTACTGTCCGACAGAAGTATCCGTTCCTAATTTTCCTTCGCCTCCTTTTTTTGAAAAGTAAGTCGTTTTCCAGGGGCTGTAATCACTTTTCACCTCTTCTTGTAGATATTCAATATCCTACAACATAACAATGGAGCAGGTCACTAGGTAGATTACTTTTGCCCTCCTCAACCCTCAACCTGGTCTTGAACAGGGTTTTCAGACGGGGTGATTGCCTCCGTATGGACTGTAATAGTCCGTCTTCTATCTTCTACGCTAACTCTTCTTGGCTCGTATTAATTGGAAGACGGTCTACTCAACTCGCCAGTTCGCCGTGATGTCCACAAATCTTATGTGATGACTTATCCTGGATACTTGGCAAATGCACAATGCGCAGAGTTTCCCTTCAGGTTTTCGAGCAGGCTACGATGCTGCTCTAGCTTGATTTTTCATTCATTGAAACTTTCAAATAGGTTATGTCAATGCCATGGTCGCCGTGTGTGTGTTTGTTCAATTTATCCTCTCCCGGACTTACTAGCCCGGTTTGAGTCGAAACTGGAAAACATTCAGCAGGATATTCTGTCAACAGAACAAAAGACCTGGATTGTCGGCCGCTTGCATCCTTACCTTTGGTGTATCCTTTTGTCCTAGCCCTGCTCTTGCGAGGTTCTTTGTTCTTGAATTTTTACCCCTCAGATGCCCCTGCGCTCGGTGGTTGTGTTTTTGCCTCCGCTCCCACGTGGGCGTCTTTATGTCTTCCCCCAACTTGCGCGACGCGATCTTGGCTGCTCTCGCGAAACTCCCTGGAACTCGCGAATTCCACATACATGTACTGGTTTCGTCTACCAGAAAGCACACTGAAATCTTTCAATTCGCGCTGCCACGTCCTCGAACCTATGTACAAGACATTCTGATCCTTGCATCTGAGCAGAAGACGCCAGATTCACCGCGCATCATCGTCGCGGCCGTGGAAGCCAGTGTATTCAACGTACCTTTGACATCGTGTGCGATCGTGTATGTATCCAAGGTTGATTCGACTGGCTTCGCGTCGGCACCGTCTCCAGTGTCTACCATTGTCCGAGCATTGCTCGTCTACTATGGCAACCCCGCCACTCGACCTGTGGCAGCCGACCACATCTGGGTGCAGCTATTTGCTCGTGCACAAGGGCAGTATCTCTTTGCAAACTCTACGGAAAACCCTGCGAAACGACCTCTGAGCGACGCGAAACTTTGTGGTTGGTGGAAACGCGTGTTAAGCGAGGTTGCCACTGAACTGGAATCGCTCATCTCCCCGCGTCCACCGATCGGGCTTTACTACAACCTGCCGGGGCTGAACGAGCTCGAGGCGTTCAATACGGTCAAGACTACACCCGCACCAGTCAGCTCGTCGCTCACCTGGATTTATGATCACCCGTACGCCCAAACCAAAATCCCACTCCCTTGTCCCATGTCCAGTGACCCACAGGCACCGAAGAATCTCGGCCATTATATACCGTACTTTGACGATGACCCCAAGTCACGGTTTATGGACGAAATTGCGTATATCACTGACAAAGACGGAATAAGGTCTCCTGTTCGCAAGCGATCTCGTAAAGAGTCTCGCACGCAGGCACACGAGGACGCGGAGGGTGCGAGTAATCCGACCGCCCTGAAAGATAGTCAACAATCATCTCCGTCTCCGTTGGGAGAGTTAGGGAGAGTTACCCCTGGTGAATTTTGGGAGCGGATGTCTTTCCGTCAGGAATGCGTAGCTGGTGCCGTTACTGGGTTTTTCACTCTCATGCTATCTGCGCCATTATCCGCAACCCAATCTGATGTATCGCGTCCTTCCCCTCTCGCTCCGCAGCCTGGACAGGTGTCATCGCAGATCAACAAACGGGTGATGACATCCTTGCTCACTGGCGTGGAATGGTCGACGGAAGAGCGGGCGATTCGAGCCACGGAGACGATAGAAGGTACTATCAAAGGCTTGTGCGAAGGCTTGACCGCCGTTACTACCGCTGCTCCCACCGTTTTACACGCCCCACGTCCCCGCAAGCCCACATCTTCTCACGTTGGCGAAAGCCATACCCCCGAGCCTTCACTACTTGCGCCTCCGCCTCCAAGGACACCTTCACCCAAGCTGGCGAAGGGAAAGCGTGTCCTCCCAGACGTGTCCCCGAACCCGTTTCCAGAGCCAGTCGCGTCGCTGGAGACGTACCAGTCTCATATCTACGGCTCTGTCTGCGTGAGTAATCCGTTGCTCCCATCAACCTCAGAGAAAGATGTTGGCGAGTCAAGGAATGGATCGAATTCCAAAACGGAACAGAACCAGCATGTGACGGTGCTTACAGCTCGGAAGAAAAAGAAAAGAGCCGAATGAATACTTACTTGAGTATCTTTGTACCTTTGTTCGGTGTCCTCCGTCCGCTTCACTACTACGAGCGAGCCTATCCCATGGGGCAAAGTGGGAGAAACCCACAAAAGTAAGGTTAGAAAGGAACGGATACAAAAGGCCACGTAAAAGTATCTAAAGTTAAAAATACAAAGGGCATGCTAATGAAGGTAAAAAGTGTTTTTGAATGTGCCAAAAAGTCTCAGACTGGGCTACTGTCCAACGGACGGTTCCCCTTGGGTGAGATCTGGGTAATCTCCCGGGAAATAGAGACGTTTATGGCCAACGGAGTCCTGGGCTGCACGAAAGAATTAACTTTTTTGGCGTCGCTTCGGGGGAGCTATGGTTTATCACACCAACCTTGTGGATGCTGAGCGGGGTCAGAGGAGTCAGAGGCTCAGGATTCGATAGAACGGTCACCGGAAACGGCGTCAAGTGGAGAAAAGTTGCATCGTTCATGGCGGCCATCTCCCGTAGAGAGTCTCTACCATTCAGTCTAACGCACGGAGAAGTAGGTAAGCCAGGGCGGGGGTAATAGAAGAGGCTCACGCGGCGAGAAAGGAATTGACATAACCTATTTGGGGGAAACGCCAATGAAAATCAGGTTACAGCGTCAACACAGCCTTCTCGTAAACCTAGAAGGAAAATTTGCGTACATTTGCCTAAGATCCAGAAAAAAGTTAACCACACAAAATTTGTGGGCATCACGGCGAACTGGATGAGGTATGAGTTAGTTGGCCAAGTCAAACAGGCACCGAAAACAGCAGGCGCAGTAGAAGACAGACCGTTACAACGCATACGGAGGCAATCACGCTGTCAAAATATCTGTTTAAGCGCATGCTAGAACAGGTCGAAGGTGCCAAAAATAATTTACCTAGTAACCAGTCCTGTTGTTAAGCTGTAGGCTATCAAGGTAGAAATCAACGAATCCGTCCTAGTATGCTAGATGTTTGAATTGGGTTCCCGATCGCAGAGCATCGAGAAGAAGCGCGTACCTGCTAAACCCTGTCCGTCGATGCATTAGGTAGTAGCAGAGAGATATCGCGATGATGATGTCTGCAGCAGCAGCACTCCCGAGTCCAGAACTTGTGACCCACTACGCAATGTATTGGGAACGTCAGTTGTGAAGACACGAGAAGACACCGCGAGATGGACAAACGATGAGCCGAGGGTATTCTGAGACTCTGCCGAGTATGAACCTTTCATCCAGACTGAGTTGCCGAAAATGGCGGAGAAACGGGAAGACGTACGCCTCGATGGTGAATACTATCGTGACCATGAATATTAGTTCTTCTATTAACGGAGGATTAATGGGCTTACCGATTCCTAGAGCTGTGGATGCCTATGAGCATGTGTAGGGCCGGCTGTATAAGTGACCCACCGAAATGGACAACCGCTAATACTATCTGATGTCATAGTCAATTGTCCGGAATTGAAGTACTCCGCGGAAACTCACTATGACGGTGGTTAAGAACCAGTTCCTCGAAACTGATCGGAGAAAGGGAGGTTAACCACTCAAAAAGCGGATAGAATTGTGAGAGCACTTACTGATCCACACGCGGCGCGCAAAGAAACTATGCAATATGGGAGAAATGCATGAACGAAAACAAAGGTGACTTTACACTTCAACTACGAGCCCAATTAAACCCTGCATAGGAACGATGAGCTCGCGTTCGCTTCATCGTCGGAAAGCCTTACTGACATTGCAATCAGTCTGGAGCTGAGTGGTTATACTGATCAACGACGGACGAGGTCCTGGAGCATACAGAGACTCACGTTCATGCTCCAATGCGTTTGCATTAGCACGTCGGCACTCAGATGGTTTGCAATAACGACCCTGATATTAGGTTACTTCCCAAAAAGGCGAAGGTAAGTAGAACGCGGTACGCACCAGTAAATGGCTATCGTGCACAGGACGAGATGAGCAGTGTCTAAAATACTGACAAGATACGTCACGGGGTGTCAATAAAACACCACCTTGAGCAGCAATTACCTCAAGAAGATGACCGTGAATTTCACAGCGAACGGATCCTTCGGGTATCGTCTATGGAACGCCCTGGTTAGCACACAGGAAGTGGATATTCCGGGGGCTCACATACCGGAAATATAGGTATCTAGAGTACCAGCTTATGGTTAGCGGTTGGTTCAACTAGGGAAAAGGGGGTCCTCGCGTCTGCAAAATAGTTACGCCGTACAATCTAGAGTACAGCGAGAGTCAGCTGTCAGCCACGCGCACACAAAAAGCCAGCCGACTAACACGGCACTAGCAACCAGCCCGATTAACGCTGAACCATACGTATCATCAAGTGAACTCATTGCTCGAGGGTGCGTGGAATGTGGCGTTACGACAGCTCACCCAAGTCGTGCTTTTATATCCTAGCTGGGTATTTTCGTCTCCCATGGACGCTTCGGTTGAAGAGAACGGTCTCTTCGTGGCGTGTAGGCATGAGAGAAACGGTTGCTTCGGGTGCTTTTCGCCATTCAAAAAGCGACAAAGAGTCCTGCCGGTGGTAGCCTAGGATTCACCACAACGAGTGCCCGACGATGCGCAGCACGAACCGTTCAGTAGCACAACCGCACGATCAACATTGAGAAACTACGTCGGAGAGTATAACTTGCCGAACCGCTTTTGTATGCAGAAGCCAACGGCTTCTCAGGAAATACTGTTTTGGGGATGAGAAACTTAGCAGCAGAGGACTCTCACATGCTACTCAGAGGTAGAGTTTGCGAATTGATTCTAAAATGGAAGATGAGATAGCGAAAAGCACAAGAAGGCCAAAAAAGAAATATGCTACAAAGGTTGGAATGAGGGACCAGATACATGGTGAAATGCTTGGATGGGGCAAATCATGCTACGTAGGCAAAAGTGTCTCTGGTGCCGTCCACACGCTCAATGTATTCTTTCTCCAAGAGCGTGTCAATCGCCTATTGAGTCCTTAGCGTGAGACCGGGGTCTATTAGGTGTAGGGGTTTAGCAACTTACCTTCTTGATGTCGGGAATTTTGGGAGCAAAGCGTTGCGAAATCTGAGAAATCACTTCCTGAATAAGGGCCTGGTTCTTCATAGTCTTTCGTGCCTTCATAATACTGGGGTCTTCTCAGTAAGGTACAGAAGGAATGTGACAGGCACACTCACCGGACGATGGTAGCTTGGATGACATATTTACGGTCCTCATCAACGGTTTTCAACACGTCGGTCGTCTCGGCCTTGACTTCGGCCTTGATAGGCAAGTTGAGGTTGACACGGATCTTCTTTGACTTGAAGTCTGCATAGATGGTGTCAGAGATATGGATGGGAGGGAAGGCGGTGTTGGATCACTCACTGGGGTTGAGATCGTATTGATCGGTCTCGTCGTTCACAAGGATCTTGGCCTTCACAAGGAGGGCGAGAATCTGCGTAAGATGCTCCTTGTTGATCGAAGTTGCGGCGACAAGCTCATCGAGGGACAGCGTGTCGTTATTGTTGTATTGGAGAAGGACTGCCATTTGGTATGAGCTGGTCATTAAGATATACTTCTGGTTCAAGTAATTCGTGCGCAGCTCGTTCTTCGAATAGTTCCAAAGCCAAGTCAACTTGCGACCCGAATGCTTGGTCTGATAGTATCTTTGGAAGCGTTCATATGTGGGCAAAATTTCGGCGGGAATAGTGAACTCGTTGTTAGGTGCCGTCAAAGGCCAGAAGTTCGTTCCTAGGACCATGATGCTGAATGTGATATCCATGTCATCGTGGTTCTGTTGCATGCGTTCTTTGAATGAATCCGTGAGGTCCTTGCTGAGCGACATGTCTAGAAAGGATCCTTAATTCATGAAACATCGATTTCAAGTGCCGATGGTTACTTACCAGTGAACATGCGCTGGAGCTTGTTCGTGTACTCGAAACCACAAGCCTCCTTCAACTTCGAGATCATGCTGGCCTCACTCTCGTCGGAGGCGGACACGCCGTGAATTAGACGCTTGGAAAGCTTCGTCGTGTAGAAGGTCTGGAAAACGTCCTTGTCTTCGATATATTTGAACAAGATCATCTATGCCAGAATTAGCAAGAGTAGAACAATGAAAACATGTGGTCTTACGACGCGATTAAGAGCCCCCTCAAGGTCACCTTCTTCCGCCATCTTGTTGTTCTTACGTAGGAGCATGTCCGCATGCTTCGCAAGAAGTTCAGGGGACTTGGTAGACGAAGTACCAGTCGCAGCATTCCTGTTGACAAACTCTCGGCACGCTTTGTCAAGACTGGCGACAAATCCAGCTTCACCCCGGAAGCTTCGCGTGACAGTTTCAGAGTTCTTCTGGTGGACTTCCAAAAGGGCATCGACGTAAGCCTTAGGGTCGAGCGAGTCGACGTTCTCGGCACCTTCCCCAACAAGTTTGGAAACGGCAGACAAACCAGTCTTCTTGACATGTTCCTCGAACTTCCTTCGCAGCGGTTCGAGACCTTCGGGGATACGAGACAGTAATGCATACATGCGCTGCAGATCCTCGTCCTTGTCGAAATCGAGGAGACTTTGGAAGCTCTCCCACATAAGCTCGGAGTGCTCCCTGATGAGTACGTGCTCACACTTGCTGATCAAGGGTTTCCGAGTTTGGGTGTGTAGGTAGCGTTCGACGCGATCTTCTTCCTCGCGGAGTCGTTCTTCGGCCTTCTTCAAGTAATCCGACACACTGGACTCGGCCAAGAATGATTCAGACTCTTGCTTGTAGTACTTCTCTGTTGCGTCAATGAAGGGGGTCTCGAAGTGCTCTCTGTAGACATCCAGACAAGCTTTATTAATGTCGGTATCGTCAAGCCCGAGCAAGACAAACGAATCGACAACTTTCTTCACGAGACCTTGATCAATGGCCTCCCCGTTTCGCTGTTGCTCGATCAATCGCAAGATGGCGCCAGCGAGCTTGGCATTCGTCTGCTGGACGTGCATAAAGAAGTTGGTTTTCCATTGCACAAGGGCAAGGGTGTAGACAGGGTAAACCCCTTTTCGGCCTTCGTCGCGCTCCCTCTTCACCCAGTGGCGGTTAAGGTACGTGAATAGTCGATTAATGTAGTTCGCGCCAGTCGTATAACGATCCCATTCGCGCGCGTAATATCGCAGCAAGTCTTCATCCTGCAAGGAGTCTGATGCCTGAAAGGGCAGTGAGCACAGGTAACAAAATGACTCATGTGCGATACGATGACACCTACCTCACGGAGGGTTTTGAGATGCGAAACAAAGTACCGAATGAGATTATTGTACAGATCCGAGCCCATTAGGTTCGCTCCGCCTGGAAATCGATTGAGATGAGTCAATGATGATGAACAAAGCTCAGAGGACTGACTGCGATTACCCATCCCTGCGGTATCTGACGACGCGCCACTCATCTTTGACGACGTGCAATAGTTGTAAGCCACAGTGTACAGACTCATGTATTTACTACAGGTTTCGGGGTGAGACAGGGCATTGCGAAAGCGACGCCAAACGCCTAGCTTGATAAGACATCTTACCTGTAGCTGACTCCTGTCTGGAGTTTAGTCATTATATGGTCCACGCCTTCCTCCAAAAAGGCCCAAGTAGTTGCCAGATCAGCTGTCGCGGGCGGCATCGCTGGTGCAGAGGTCGACATGGTGTGCGCGACTAAAGTGCTTTCGGAGTCTGCGTCTTGTAAGAATGGATGAGACTTTCGCTTGATGAGTTTTGCGCTCTTGCGAAAGCCTGAGGAAATGCGATTGAGAATAGTAGAAGGCGACGCTGAGGAGATGGTGGAGGAGATGGTGGTGGTAGCGGAAATGGCAGAGCCTTGATTTTGGCGCTGGTAACAAATGAGCTTCACGGCAGGCGCGTGCCCCACATAACCATCACGCGAGAGACGCGTGAGGCTTGCGCGAGGGTTTCTGAGTCCAGGACTCATTAACGCGTAATTATCGACGTGCAATAAGTTATTCTAAAGACTAGATGGCTACAACTTGACGCCTTTGTGTATAGAAGCAATACCACCCCAGAGGTCCACCCAAGCCCCACCGTCTGCATCCTTTGCGGTGGCGAAACCTGCATCACGAATCATTTGCGCGAATTCTGGCTGTGGGGGGAACTTGCGGATAGATTCAACGAGATACTGGTACGAATCTCGGTCACCAGCAAGTATCGTGCCGAGAAGGGGGATCACCGAGAACGAGTACTGGTCGTACAACCTTAACAGACGATTAGCGAGTGTTGGCATAGCGTGAAATGGACAAAAGGGACATCACTAACGTGCTCAAAAGTGGATTGTTGACCTTGCTAAACTCGAGACAGGCAAACGTCCCCCCAGGTTTTAGCACACGGTAGGCCTCTTTCAGGACCGAAGGTATAGATGTGCAATTTCTTATACCAAAAGCAATGGTATATAGGTCGTATGTATTATCCTTGAAGTGGGTGTCGGGGAGAGCCTGTGCGTTGGCTTCATGGAAAGATATTTGGGGGGCTGCGCCAAAGCATTAAGACGAGTCTGGGGGTTTGTATTTGGACACTCACTATTGTGGTACATAGTTTTTTTGAAACGCTTGAGTCCCTCCGCAAGCATTTGACCGTTGATATCCACGACGTCAACGGTTGTCTCGCGGTCAGCAAACTTCTCTCGGGCGTGGTCCAGAATCCGGAGGGCGATGTCACCCGTTCCACCCGCAACGTCAATGCACTTCATCGACTTGTTGCTACCTGGGTTTAGAGACTGCACAAACTCGTCCTTCCAAAGACGATGAACGCCAAGGGAGGTAGCGTCGTTCATGAGGTCATACGAGGTCGCGACGGAGTCGAACACATTTTTGACAAGATCTTCTTTCTCATCTTCACGGACGGTCTTGAATCCGAATGAAGTCGTGCGTTGATTCGAACTCGATTCTGTGCCCAGGCAGCGACGAAGCTGTCGCTGAAGGGTGCTGGACCGACGAGCAGCTCGGGAAACGGAGGAAAGCATTGAAACCAAATGTCTTAGGCGCCCAAAGCCGTGTTCAACTACTCCCTGACGTGATCTTCCTAAAGACTGCCAGCTCAAAAGCTTGGGTCAATTACAAGGTAAAATTGGAGGCTATAAGAATTTACAAAAGCTCGCTGCTCGCTATGAACGCCGAGGGACCAGGGACTTGGATTTTCAAGGCAGGATGCTGAAGCCCCTGAGACTCCTAATCCCAGTTAGGTAACGCTGAACATTTTCGCCAACGCCGCTCAAATGTCTTCCCCATCCACCTCAACAACACCACGACCATCAACGTCCTCATTAAAGAGGCCGAACTACGGTGAATACGAATAACCTATTTCTGCGGGCTATCTAACATATGAAATTCCAGATTCAGAATACGAATCTTCAGACTCGGATTCAACTAGCAGCTCCGATGACGAGAGCAGCATCGATGACGATGAAATCACGCCAGAATATCTGGAGAGTCTTCTAGAGAAGTCTAGACAAAAGGCACGAGAAGTGGCGCAGGCGGCTGCCTTATCAGAACACGCAGAGGAGGAAGTCATGATACTTTCTGCAGAAGACGATGCCTCGTGAGTTGACATGTCGTATCCCCCTTTCCTTCCACGCTCAAACCATTGTGTCACGCGATAGACCATTGCCTCCGCTAGATCCTGGCGCTCTCCCTGCGCCTTATCTTACCTTTGCCGGGGATCGTCACGAACGGCCTCTGGCAGTCAATGACCCAGACATCATGCGTGCCGAGCAATCCACCTCCGAGTTCTCCACTCCCGCGCCGCCAATCCCACCACCTGAGCTTACAGCTTCAGGGAAGCCTCTTACAAAGAAGGAACGCAAGGCTGTAGGTTCAGATAACATACGTTGACACACGCTACTCTAACGCCACCAAGCAGATGAAGAAGATGACTGCCGGTCCCGGGTGGTTCGATCTTCCCGCACCAGCCGAGTCCGATCTCCCTCGCCTGTATCAAGAGGTTGAAGCGCTCCGTCTGCGCAATCAGCTCGATCCTAAGCGGTTCTACCGTAAAGACGAAGGCGAGGGCAAGGGGATCAAAGGACTGCCCAAGTACTTCGCCGTGAGTTTTTAATTCCTGTGACTTTTTCAATGGTGATTGATCGAATGAACAATGCCATAATAGATGGGCACGATATTACCAACAGATACACCATTTGGCAACCCCAGTTCAGACAACCTCCCCAAATCACATAGGAAACGCACACTCGTGGATGAGCTCGTGGATGATGCAGAAGCGAAGCGTTACGCCAAGAAGAAGTTCAATGAATTACAAGCAATTCGGGGTTCCAAAGGGAGGGGTACCCTCGCAGCGAAAAAGGCCTCCAGGAGGCAGAAATGGTGATCTGCCTCCCGTAAGGCTTGAACAAATTTGAATGCTCTTTACCGGATTTGTCCACCCCTAGTAAGTTTTCAAGTTACATGCAGACCACCCAGTGGCTTGTATTGACCATATTCGCCCAGTTGATGTGATGTGCGTTTCATGCCGATCCCTTGCCGCTCTCTTACATAGAATCGAGTATGGGGTCCAAAAAATTGGGCTTCAACTTCCCATGTATCACACGTGTAACCAGACGTTTCGCGTTTACCGAATGGGTTCTTCGCAGTGCCGCCGGCCCTTGTTATCAGAATCTAATAACGTTCTCGCAAAATCGTGAAGCTTTTGTCTTAGTTGAGTATGTCCATCTCCCCGTTTCAGCGATTTACGGAATCGAGTGGACCGCATTCTGATTGCCAGACACCACATCAGATCTGTCGAAGCTAACTATAGCCTTCCCGCTTCCTTCCATAGAATAGTGCGGTCCTTAATTTGACGTTCGCCCACCTTTCTGTGTTTGCATTGAAACACATTCTCGTGTCCCTTCTCGCATCTTCTACTATTGGAGTAGGGTTATAAAGTCCCTCGTTTTGCGTCGCTGCCATCGCTCTGTAGACACTTGCAAACGCATTGTTCTTAATTATCTTCACTAGCATGTCCCTCATCAAGGTCGTCGACTGGACCACTTCGGTCCCCTATAGAGATCAGGAAACCTTTATGGACGACACAGATGACCCGCACGAGGTTTCTCGTCACAATGCCGGTGCTCCCCTGCACCGTCGTCCTCCAGGCGCTGGAGATATTCTAGCGCCATCAGCGGCGACGAATGGTAAGTACGCACTCCACCATGGCCCTCCCACAGCTGATCGCACATTCACGAAAATACTTCAGGGAATACTGTACCTCCCCTACCAGTAGACCTTTATCCTGCAATTCGCCAACGTCGCGATGCATCACCACCGCAGGATTTTCTCTTCATTTCTATCGTAAATAATCGCCCAGATCAGCTTCGTGGCGACCTCACCTACGACAGTGGTGGGGCTGATCGAGATCGCCTGCAAGCTGACTCTGATCGTTCCCGTGCCTCTGTCGCGACATCGGCGACCGAGCCCCCTTCACCGGAAACCCATGCCACACCAGCTCATGGTAGTGGTAGTCCTTCTGTGCGACGCTCTCCCAACGGCGGCACCAAGTACAAAGAGACAAAGCCCCCAAAACAGCATCCTTGCCAAGTTTGCAAGAAGATTTTCACGCGCCCCAGCTCCCTCAAAACTCACATGAATACCCACACAGGCATTAATCGTAAAACCTTCCTTTCAATACTAGTGTGCCGCAAATTGCTGATGCCTAGCTCACTCCTAGCTTATAAGTGCGCAGCGCCAGGATGTGTAAAGACCTTTGGGGCACCACAGAATGCTTCGCGTCATTTGAGAACGCAGCATCCCTCCACCGCTCAGAAGCTCAGCGTCGCGAAGTCACCTTACAGGGTTACATTCGCTGAGCCTGAAGTCTTTCAAGCCCCCTCCTCACCCCTCCCCACTCCAGATGAATTCCATTGGATCAACGCCAACAACCCACGAAACAATAAAGCACGAAACATCTAAGTAAAGACTGATGGCTGATAAACTGGGACTACGAGGAGATATACACGGCATTCACGTAGTCACTAGAAATGTTAACAATAAGACCACCAATGTACCACCACCTCACGCTGTATTCTAGCGTTCTCTTCCTATACGTGGATCAAAAAGGCAAGTTTAATTCCGCATTTGGGCTGTGACACCGTGTCCAACTAGAATGAGGGGTTTGCACCCTCAAAGACAAATTCCATCCACGAACATTATGCTTTGAATCCATAATGACTATCCATGGGCCTCTCGACTGATCTGATCTCTGGCCGCGAGGTGGACGAAATGATGGCGCGAGTACATACCCCATCCAAGCACCCAAGCTGACACCTTAATCCGTCGGATGCCGCTGACTCCGCAAATCATATCTCTGATAAGAGATCTCGTTCCTTTTCTCGTACACCCCTTTGCATCTTGCGTGTAGCCTTATTGTACAATACCGTCTACACGAAGATGCTACTTCTTGGCCCCTCTGATACGGTCTTCTTCATCGGCATCACTATTACCCTCCCTTACGTCTGGGACCTCCTCAAGCCTAGCTGGGCCTAAGGCCTAAGGTGTGATCAACGTCCACTTCCATCTTCCATAAGTGAACAGTACCGTTCGTCATGCCCAAGCGTCGGCGCCCGATGGAACTCCCGCTGTGGGGACCTCAGTTCCAGACTGCGCAAGGGCGGTAGCCCAAGGTACAACCCTAATATTACCACTACTTTTAGTCACTGTCAGCAAGCTGGCCGACAAAAAGAAGGGTACTACATGCTCGACCTTCACACGTTCGTAGGCGAAGTCTAATTCCCGACAATCGTGCTGCGGCCTGTAAGCCGTTGCCCTCGCACCAAGAACACTAATCAGAACGCGATAACGGATAAAGGGGACCAATAAATTATAAGACTGATAATATAATAAACCCGCCAAGCAGCAGTTGCTACCGACTACTATAATGGTTATCTTATCATAAATAACAAAAGCCCAGAAAGTGACATATAAACCACGGACAAATTGTATATATGCCGCATGTTAGATAGGAGAGGATATGTAATGTACGTAGGCATACACCGGCCGCAGAGCGGATGAGAGGGGATTGCAGAGAGGAGATGGGAGTGATTCTATAAACAGTCTAGGGGGTAAAAGCGACAAAGCAAGGAAAGTGAGATGTCCATAGAATCTATATTTAGTCATTAAGAGGTCGTGCATGTGGAAAGGATGCGAAAAAAGTCGTTGTCGGGGAACATGAGGAGGTGGAAAACATACACGGATGAAGTATCAAAGCATGGTGAAGAATCGAGCGTGTGCAGTCTATGGGGATATAACGGCGCATTTTGGATCGCCTGGACCATGAAGTACGCCTCACATAGGCATCAGACCCGAAGAGTCCAAAGAGAAAGGTCATCGTCTGGAAACCCAGAGAAGGAAGACGTTGAATAGAAAACCGAAAAGGAACCCAGAAGAACGCGAAAGTCGGGGAAGGGGTGTATACATGAACGTTCCAAGAACAGGCGTGTCGCACACCACGTTTGAACGCACAAATTTCTCCGAGGTAGCGAGAGTACTCACAGCGGAGAATCTTCGCTACTTCTCGACCCTTCGAGAAAGGGACCAGTTGCTCTTCCATCCCAAAAGATAGGCGAGAGAGATAAATTTTCACTGTGAAGCAATATGAAGGTGTTGCACGGCAGAGATGTCGGTCGGAAGTGGAACGCGTGCAGCAGCTTCGAATTGGCTAAACCCGGGGAGTTCGATCTTCTCTCGTTCAGCATCTGGCGGGGAAATGCCCTCTTGATCCATATCGACATCGCCGTCAACGTCCTTACTTAAAATTTTCCTCTCCTGTGTCTTCAACACTGCATCAGTGTCCACTTCATCACTATTCTTAGTAGCTTCGCCATCGGGGTTGCCAGGTGCATTCTTCGCCTCTCCATCTCCACTTTCCTTGGCAACTTCGATTTCCCCGGACGCGGTCGTGTCAGCGATCTCTCCGAGCACACGCTCCTCGCCAGGGACAGGAGAAGCCGAGGAAGTTTTGCTGTCCGTCTCGCGGAGCGCATGCAGGGATTTTAGTGTTGGGGATGAAGCCGTACTAGCCGCAATTTTGAGTGGAGGGAGTGTTATGGGAGGTGATCCAGACCGCGAGACGGGAACAGACCGTCCAAAACTGAATAGGTTGTGAACACTCGAACTCGTCGGCCCTGAACCGAATGAAAAATTGGGGGTAGAAACTCCGGAAGATGGATAAGCTGTAGAACGACTGCCGCTATGTGGATGGATAGGCGTCATGCCAAACGCCAAACGGACAGAATGAGCAAGGTGATGATGACCAGGGCCTCCGTTGATAGCGGGTTCCCTATCTCGGCCAAGGAATAAATGAGGGGAAGGCGCCCGCGAACTTGCAGCACTGAGAGTCCCGCTACCGCTCTGCGGGTCCCGTTCCATTTCTTTACCCAAACCGCTCGTTTGTAATGAAGTCGGAATAGGCAACGCGTGGTTGACGCTCCTGGGGCTACTTCCGCCGCTACTCGGTCCACTTGACAACTGCGGGGTAGGAAGGGCACCAGACCCTACCCCCAACGAATTGGTAAGTCCAAAACCAGTCGGGGGAGGCATCTCTCCGAAGGTGGCGACACCGCTCTTCCGCTTGACAGGGCGATGGGTGTCCCTGTAACCGCTACCGCTCGGGGGGCTCCCAAAGACACCGCTCGAAAACCGCGTTGGGCTACTCGGCTCTGCCTTTATCGGGATGTCTCTGCCCGATATGCTGATAGGACTGAGCGGTTGGTTCTTGGAGGTACTGCCTAGCGAAGGCGGAGGGAGAAGGACGGGCGAAGGAGCTCGAGAGGGATTTGCCGATTGTATGTTGAGCGTTCGCAGCGGACCCAAGAATGGACTAGTTGATGGTGTCACAAAGGCACTTGTCGAAGGGCCTGCATGGGGCGCCGTCGGAGAATGCATTGAAGATTGCCCATGGGTATACAGTCCACCATCTGCCCGAGGTTGATGATGAGAATGAGAGCTTGGACCCGAATGGCGTGACTTGGAGCTGGTGTGCATTAGGGGAGACTCTGAGTCAGAACTGATAGGCGAAGGCGAATCATCATGCGTTTGCAAAATGTTTTTGTGATGACTGTCATGATGGTGAGGGGGACGGTGGCGGTGGAGATTATGATGTGTGAAGTACTCCGAGTGTTCACCACTGCTGTGTGAATGAGGGCGGTGATGATCATGATATGAGCGCAGGTCATCTGCATAAGATGGTAAGAATTCGTGAAACTGATGAGACGATGATGACGAACCAGGATGGCGCTTGTATGGCGCATACACTCCGTGATTTCTCGCGTGCGCAAGCGGATGGGTGGGACCTGTCGCTTGAGCCAAGTCGACGAGGTGCCCCGAGGAGTAGGATAGGCCCATGCCAGGACGCAGTCGACCGCCTTGTTCCCGCTCGCGAGGATTACTTGACACGGGTGTGAGAGGAGTCATATGCCAAGGCCCGCTGAGTCTCCGGGATGTTCTTGAATGCCTCATTTCTTCATCGTCTCGAGAATCATCATCAACGGCCATCCGGGCGTTGGACTCT
This sequence comes from Pleurotus salmoneostramineus, assembly GCA_002583695.1. Lineage (NCBI taxonomy): Eukaryota > Fungi > Basidiomycota > Agaricomycetes > Agaricales > Pleurotaceae > Pleurotus > Pleurotus salmoneostramineus. The sequence goes on from BEWF01000215.1 coordinate 83,135, forward strand.
CTCTCATCTGACAATGCCAATAAGCCTCGAGGACCATGATAAGGGGTATTAACTGGACTTGTAGTAGCACTCTTGGACGTACGGTGACCACGCGCAACGCGAGTACTCGTATAGCCAAATTGTTGCTGTAATTCGTACTCACGTTGGAGAGCGTCGACCTGACGGATTTCCATCTCAGCCTTGCGCAAAGCTTCAGCATGACGATTTTCGTATTCGGCCCGACGCGCAGCCTCTGCTTTTTCCAGAGCCACCAATTCGTCCATGGCAGCTCTGGACAACGTTGCAAAAGAGCGATCAACGGATGAAGACGATGATGATGACTGTAAGGCTGGTGTGGATGTGCCTTGAGGCTGATGATGATGATGGCGGACATGAGAGGATGAGGGGTATGATGATGATGGCGAAGGATCTTCAGATGGGACATAGGAAGCAGGAAAACTGCGCCTCGAGTGGGGTACATCGTATGAGCCAGTAAGAGTGGGCCGTGCATAGTAAGAATCATCCTTTATGAAGCAAAGCAAGACGTCAGACCGGTATACCGGGCAGGGTGTGCAGAGAAGGACACTACCTCGTCATCGCTATTGGCACGACTGCGAGCCTTCTTCTTCACCCTGACGGCCATGTCCCTCCTGTCATGATGCTGCGTGGGCTCAGCATCACCTAGATCGCTCATTCCGAATAGGACAGGATGATTATAGTCGTCGTCCTTGATTCTAGGTTCGTCGAGAGCATGGTGGACATGCTTCTTGTTTTTCTTGGACGTAGAAGCGTCACTCGTGGGTGCTTGTGTCGTCTGGTGTGACGCGCCATGGTGGTTATTTGTATGTATCCTTGAATGCCTTGTGAGCTCGTCCGAGCGGGAAAAGCGCTTTTCGCAGGTTGGGAATGTGCATCCAAAGGGTTTCTCTCCGGTGTGAGTACGTATATGCCTGGTCTTTGGGGTAGGTAGAAAAGCGAAAAATGAGCGAAAAAGATAAGGTCAATAGTGCAGGGCAACATACCTGGTGCTCTAGTCTGCTAAAAGCCTTGCCACAAAGCGGGTAAGGGCATTTGTAGGGTCTTGGAACGACCTTGTCGCCAGGCTTATCCTGGGACGAGGAGGGCATGGAGGGCGCGGGGGGAGGAGATGGTGGTGGTATGAAAGCAAGAGGCGAAGTGGGTTGAAAAGGCCGGGGAATGGCCGGGGGAATGGAGATGGATAACGTGGGGTAGTACTCAAGTAGAGGGAAATTATAAATAAGCGCCGCCTTTGACTTGTTCTTCAAAAATCATTTTTGGACAAGAAATCTCCCCGCATTCGGATCGGTCCGAGTGATACCGGTGCTTTTTGAACGGCATACTTATGTGGCTTTTTATTTTATTTTTTTCTTTCGCGTTTGATATAGATATGTTTTGATGATGAGTTATTTATTATCCCCACATAACCATAATGCCCGTCGATTCCCATCAAGCATCGCTACGCATTAGGCCTAGGTTACCCCGCAAGCCAGATCTTGGGAGACTCGGTGGATGTGCTTTCCAATGTGAGCTTCGCCGAGGAGAACGTCGAGGACCGCATGTGATAGTCTTCGAGGACGCTGCTGCACGTTGGTCGGACAATCTCGGAAGGGGAACAGACCCAACCAGTAACCTCGGACCCGAACTTACCGCCCAAGATGATGGTCCACCTCATGAATCGCTGATCACCGTGTCAAATCATGCCATCATTCAACGCATCAAGGCTGTACCAAGCCAGAGCTCGTTTACCCCGCAGAACAAAGGGCCAAGGCTAGCCTCAGTGCCTCACCCCCACCCCAGCTTCTTTGTCTTTTCTACACGTTCTCGATTCAATTTCTCCCAGTCTTGACCGACCTTGACCTCGCGTATATACACGCTCTTACTCCGAGGTTTCTCATCACCGAAGACGCACTGCAATACATCTATCATGGAAACGCACGCGGTCAGGCATCAACATCACCCCAGAGTCCCTCTCACCACCGCGGAATCGCAGTCTCACATCCGCCGACTCCCCATTTACCTGTGATAAGATTAGATCGATCACATTTACCTTTATCAGATAAGATACGACGCACTTGATTCCGGCATTTCCTTGATCACTTCTCCGAGACGTTAGTGTCAAAACCAGGTTCCAAGACGGTCCCCCGTTGACAATGATACGATGGTTCCTGGTTCATTTCATGGGGCTGGGCGTAGTAAAGACTGCTTAATATTTATTCCTTCTGCCGGAGGTAAAAAACGGACCCCGATCAACGGTAGTATCCACGTGTGAAACTTTCCGTCTGCGGTATAGGAGGCAGGGGTCAAGACGACAATCAATCACTGAACTCGAGCGGGTTCATGGACTATACGTTTGGTGGTTCTCTCATCTGTATCATCCGCTTCACACTCTTGGGTCCCAGAATGTGAGTACACGTTGAAGTCAATCACTGCGTGTTCCTCATACTCAACCTATACTGCATGTTTCTCAAGGTTTACTCTATGCTTGTATCGGTGTCTAACGCGATTGCTTGGGCTGTTGAAGAGACTAAGTCCTGTAGGCTATGTTGTAGACTCACCGGATACGCTTCAAAGTGAATTGACTCCGCAAACATTGAAATCGGAAAGGGAGATGTAAATATTAAGACGACATTGTTGTTGACAAAATTAGTGTGATCATCGACTCTACCGTTAAGACGATGAGAAAATCAAACTTGAAGCGACTCGAGACTGTATTCTCCACCTAAGTACCGTTACAAATGAAATGAATTCTGAGCGGTGTGTAGTACGAGCAGGGAGCAAGGGGAGACATACTGGTCGCCCCTAACAACTCAAGGAGAGGCCGTGACAGCGAAGGCCCTACTTAGGCCACAAAAACAGATATTTTCGCCGGAACGCGCTCTGAAAAAATTGGAGATCTCGGTCAGGCCTTTTCTGAGTGCCGTTAACTGACGTCCTGCTACCCGGAAGCCTGGACCGATTGCAATCAGTTACCAGGTTCGCGACAAGGGGAAGCCGAAGCTACAAACAAACACGCCGCGTAAAGCACTTAGCGATACTGCATTCCATGTCTATTTGCTAGCTGTAATTTCAACGAGAATTATGCGAGCAATTCACGTCGCGGTGAATTGGTCAAGGAGACGTAAGACGCAAACCTGCAGTCTCGCGTCGAGCGGCCTTGTCTTGTCATCGTAGTCTTCACCTTCACTCCGTGATCGTATGTGTGTTGGGCACCGGTCCGATGATGCCTGAGGCCAAGGTACGTGTGCATTCCGCTCGAACACGTATGCCGTTCCGGAAGGCGTCGAGCGGGAAGTGACAGAAGGGCTAAAAGAATCTAGTAACCGGAGAAACTCTCGCAATCAGTATGTCAAAAAAAAAAACACCTCACGTCGATCTCAGGGAAGCAAAGAACATACCACTACATTCGAATTGGACATGTGTATTCTGAATCACCGGGGTTATGGAGGTGCTGAGCTGGGGAAATCAGAGGTTACCCGCATGTCCATACTCTATATTTGGTGTCGTGTGGGTGCCGGCTCAGCAATGGTGTTAGGTTGGAGTTATTTCCGCAATTCGGATGCTACAAAATAGTCAGTATTTACCTCGAAGCAACAACCCTTCCGACCTATGGAAACATCGGAGAAACTAACGTGCCCAGACGGATTTAAGAGCAAAGCGGCAACATGTGGCAGTACAGAAATAAAAACATACCCTCTACTCAACCCTATACAGTAGTTGACTGGGCGTACTTGGGTCGTTTGCTTGGAAGTATGGAGAAATTGTGCGGAGAAACCATCTTGTTGAATGGCGCATATTTGTCGTATGGAATGATCGAGTGCAAGCCTGAGGGTGTTCCGTTTGATACTGTACATTACAGTCGCTGCGTTCTCAGCTGGATATTGAGAGGCAATATAGCTGGAACGGAGAATTAGCAAGGCTGTTACTCGGAGTCGAAGGGATTTAGAAAAAATGAGCGACATAATGGACAGCTACGAAAGGACCCATCAATGCAATCGTCAGAGGGAGGCCCAAGGAAGAGCCTAGTGGAGGAGCTATCAAACCAAGATCGAGTTTCTTTCAGGGGCGAGCCCCTGCTCGCAAGCGATACGGGGACGATGAAGCGCGCCAGGCTCTCTCAGTATTCGCGTTCTCGTGGGTATCAATGTCATATGCAAAAACAAGGTCACTTGCGAAGGGGAGGGCATGCAAGGCGAAACTTGCATAGCACGCGCTTCTTTCACGTCAACAGTGGACTTCGACCCCACAATTCCGATACAACGTCAGTGGCACGCATGATTGTCGTTGAAACTGCGACAAATGAATGGACTTGGAAGCTAGAGGTGAGCAGTGCTAGTGAACGGTGAGCGACATCCCGTGGGCCTTGCGTTTATGATCCTTCGTTTCAGGGGATAGCTCCTGTTCTCAGAATTGTCGCCACAAACTTGCTTCCAAGTTCCAACGTTCTCTTCGGCTTGAGGTCCGATGGGCATCATATTGTCCTGGATTCGTAAATTCTTGTTGGAAGATAATCACTCCACGCTTCTCCATCACTGGCTTCTTTCTATCGTGGCGTGTCGTCCAAGCGGATGTGAATTGACATGTCAGAGGCCCACCCATCATACACGGATGACTGCATCAAACGACGCAGGCCAACATGAATGAAGCAAAGCCACCAGTTTGTGTTTCAGCGGACTGGTCGGAATTGGCGTCAGCGTGTCATGATAGTACGCGCGCTGATCATTTGGAGAGTCTACGTATACCATGCAAATTTTGATCAAAAAAGATGGCATCCAATGTCCATTGCCTTGATTCCGAGCTAATATCCAATTGACTAGTAAATGAAAAAAGAACTTATCCAATTAACGGTGGTATCCAAATTGCCAAACCGAAATAACCGAGTGAAACGACGCTCAGACCTCCAAGACACGGAAAACCTTGATGACACCACTCTTCACATCTTCAAGACGGTAACTGGCCGATTCGACCGTCTGAGAGGTGATCAGTACCTCATTGATGTTCAGAAGACGAACTGCTCACCTGCTGTCCAACATGTTGGTTCGCCTGGAAAACCCTTACTTTCGACTTCTTCGCCTCGAAGTCACTTACCACGCCAACCAGTGGCTCGCCTTGCCCAGCGTTCTGATGGTAGGTTTGCAGACCCTTGTGACCTTTAAGCTTGACATCGTCGAGGAAAAGGATGTCTCCAGGCATGATATCCGCCAGCCTCTTCTGCACCGCGTTACCAGTCTGCATATAGATCACAATGCCATAATCAAACGGCGCCCGAGGCGGCGCAGCATTGGGCACTTCGTTCAAGACCGCGTTGACAAAACCGGGATACGTTCCGTCGCCTATCAAGGCCCGCTTCGACGACTCGAAAAGAGTAGTCGCGACTTCGCAGATTTGAACACCCACACGACCCCACACTGCAATCAATTCATCTGAAGTGCGTGGTCGATCTTCGTGTTGTGGGAAGTGAGATTCACTCCGAGCTGTGTGGGGAGGCACTGGAGGAGGTTCTGCGAACGCGGCGGAGTCTTCGGACCAGTTTGAGAGTGTGAGATCAGGCTCTTCGGTACGGAATTCAATTGAGGTTGAAGGAATGGAAGGAAGCTCCCATTGAGAGGCACTGAGATCCGTCCCTTCTGTGGCGGGAGGGGGTGGTGGGACGTGACGTGAAGGTGGTGCTGGAGGTCGACTCATGGGTCGCGGAGGGGGTGGTGGAGGAACTTCCTCAGGTTCCGAGGTAGATTCTTCGACCATCACATAGTCCGATTGGGGAGGCGGAGGGACGTGTCGGATTTGATGTTCAGAATCACCAGACGTACGCCTTGCCGATAAGTTTACTTTGGGTATCGGTGGACGGCTAGCTGGCGGAATGGAGCGAACTGTATTGGTTGAATCGAGTGAGGGATGTCGTCCCATGCGCACTGGTACAGGTGGTGGCACATCTGCATCTTCATGTGAGACTTCTTCGAGCTCGCTCTCTTCAGCCTCAACTTTGACCCCATCGTCAGAGAAGGTCGAGCTCTCATGTTCAGAATCAGTCTCCACCGGAGGTGGGGACCGGGCTGCATGTTGAATACGATGTGGAGGTGGAACGGGTAATTCTTCAGGCTGTTTGCTGGCACTCGAAGAGTGTGTTTGATGACCCTGAGCCACTGGAGGCAGCATACCAAGACGCATCCCACCACCTCCAGCAAGCCTAGCCAAGATGCGTTGTCGCCTCGCCTGTTCGTCCTCTTCCTCAGGTTCCTCAGGTGGTACCTCTTCGTGTCTATCGTCTTCCGCGGCGACTGTTTCATGGTGTTCCTGGGTGGGAGCGGGAGGTTTCCGCATCAAAGGAGGACCTCCAACTCGGACACCTCCAAGCTTCGCCATGCGTTCAGCGATAGTTTGCCGCCTTTGTTGTTCATCGTCCACTGGGGCAGGTACAGGTGGGCTCGGGGTATCATGACTTGCTTCCAAACGTAGATTGACTTGCGATGACTTGGGGCTGATTGGGCTGTGAAATGAGGGATCGATTGGGTCTTCATTGAGATGGTAAGCGATTAGTCACAATGGAATTGCATCAAAGTATAGCGAACTCACCCCCTTCCGATTCATCTAGAACCTCCTGGTTGGTGACTGTCGTTAACTCGGGCATCCTGAATGAACGGGGTGGAGGCACAGGAGAAATAGTTTCTTCCTCTATCTCTTCCTCCTGCTCCTCCTCCTGTTGTTCTTCTGGGCGTTTGGATTCAAGTGGCGAAGCCGATCTGGCTGGAACATCGTCATCAAGTGAAGGAGGAGAGAACCGAGGTATTGTTGGCAAAGCTTCGTCGTCGGGTTGGGACAGAGGCGTCTGGGGTTCGTCGTTCATCAGACGGACCTGTGGGCTGCGTAGTGGAGGGAGGGATCTCGTAGCTGTGTCCTTGGAATATTCGGTAGGTTGATCAGATGCGGAGGAAGCGGTACGTAAGGGGACGTAACGAGTAGGCTCTGATGGTTCGATGGGTTCGTCATCATCATCCACAGGGCGGGGAGGAAGACGAGTTGGCTCAGAGGGCGGGGGAACCGAGGGAATTGCTCTATGCGGATGAACAGGATGTTGGGTGGGTGGAGGGTCCACCGCTGGAGGTTCAACGACGTCTTCGACGATAGCGGGTTCCTCGGAAGGCTCTTCTTGAAGGACCCGTCGAGGAGGAGGAAGAGATTGTCTCGAATGACGAGGTGGGGGCGGAGGTGGAGGCGCTTCCTCGACCTCATCCTCATCGCTCGAGGCCACATCAACAACGGGCGGCTGTGATTCCTCGGTCTGTGTGGTGTCAGGATGGTCTGGTTCGGAGAGCTCTACTCTATCACCAGATGACTTGGGGATTTCCTTGACTGATTCACGTTTATCGGGTCGTGCGCGTGATTCTGTTACATCAGATATTTCTTTAGTTTCGTCGTCATTCTTTGAGCGTACATCTGCGAAGACCCGCAATCAACAATTCCATACAACACAAGTTAGTTTAGATAGAAATAAATCAAACTATCAAACCCAGAACCAAGGATATTAATATTTACCATCATCATCGGCAGTCTTAGCTTCAGGGATTGAGGCTGTTGCAGAGGTCTCAACGGGCTGAGGAGATGGTGGTTTGACATGAGGAGCTTCTGGTTCCTTGCTTTCCTTCAGTGGGTCTGGGGTATGAACGGGGGAAGTAAGATCGGAGTCTCGTCTTTGAGGAGGGGGAGCGAAAGGATTGACTGCTCCCATCTTGGCGAGCCTGGCTGCGACGCGAGCTCTACGGGCCGTTTCATCCTCATCTTCTGTGTCGGGGGTCTCTGTAGTCTCAACGGTTGAGACCAACTTGGGATCCTCATCTTTGGCCTCTGGCAGAGATGCGGGACTAGGAGTTATCTCCTCCGTCGATTCTGCTTTCTCAACTACAGGTGTCACAGTCTTTGGAACATCCGGCACCTTGTCTGAGGCAGGAGTTGCTGGAGTATCGTCTTGGGAAGGAGCAGCGTCAACTAGTGCTGCCGACGCCACTTCGTCCTGAGCCTGGTCAGAAGGCGAAGGCGTAGTGTCTTTCTCTACGGAAACCTCCGCAACCTCCTCCTCCTCGGGGAGACTAGCGGGTGTAGGGGCAGGAGGCGTAGGGAGTTTGTCAGGTTCGGGTACGGGCTCCTGGATTAATTCTGGCTCGTGTTGCTCGGGAACTGCTAAGCTTTCACTCGAAGCAACAGTAGTGGGCTGTTCCAATTTCTCTGAAACTTCAGACGAGTCTGCCGCTGAAGTGGGAGGAGTGGGCTCTTCAGGGGGGGCCGGCGATTTGGCTGCCTTCCTTCGAGGTGGTGCTGCCCTACGGGGTCCAGCGGGAACGGGCATGGATACGGGTGCACGAGGAGGCAGAGGTGCTACTATCTCCGGCGATGTCGCTTCGTCCGCGGAGACGCTGTCCTTTGGAACTGATCCATCTAATCAAGCGTATGAGCTGCATATAAACACCTTACATTGCCTTTTAAAATACCTGGTTCCGTAGTTAACTGGGTTTCGGGTGGCGAGGAGACTGGCGCAGGTGTAGGATCTGCTGTAGACATTTCAGAGGGGATGTGTAATTCAATTAGGATGACCAACGAACCTGTAACGGGAGGCGAGACTTCTTGTTCTTCAGCTTTCTTAGGTTCCTCAGCAGGTATATCCTGAGGAGGAAGTGAAGGCTTCTTGGCCGGTACAGGCTTCCCAAACACGGGCATACCCATGCCAACTCTTGCACCTCCCAAACGAGCCATTCGCGCAGCAATCGCAGCACGACGCTGACGTTCTTCTTCTTCAGGATCCGCGTCTTCCTTGTGAGCTTCGTCTTCATCAGCTTTATCAGCTTGCGCTGCTCCTTCAGCGCCAGAGGCAACGGGTGGGCTAGTGGGTCGATCTGGGGTTTCACCAGTTGCTTCAGCTGACGGAACATCTACACTCTTCCTAGCAGGTGTCTCAGATGGTTCGTCATCAACTGGCGGAGACACAACTGGAGGTGGTTTCCATTTAGGCTTCTCCAATGGCTTGGGTGCAACTGGAGGCGCAGGCGCGCCGAACCCTCCTCGTCCTTGAAGCGCAGCCATACGTTCCTTTAGAGAACCACCACGTCCAATACTCTCCTTAGCGTCCGTTGCAGACATCCCACCGGGTTTCTTGTCATTATCAATGTTCGATCTAGGTGACGATGGTGGTGAAGGGACTTTAGGCTTCCAAGTTGCTCCTCCCGGCTTAGGTCGAGGAGGAGGTGGTGCAGGTGCTTGTGATGCGCCAGATTTCTCGAATGCAGCGATCCTGTCGCGCAACGAGCCCGGCTTGGGTTTGGGTGGAGGTGATTGGTCTGACATGGGTTGGGAAATGGGGGAGGCGACGCCAACTGACAGGAATCTGGGCGCGCCTTGAAGCTTGACGTGCTGCATTTGGTCACATTTATGTAAGATTATCGTATAGAGATAAGATAAGATCCTGCTTCCATCCGAGTCTTTAGTCCCCTCTTCCCTCCTCTTCCCTCTTACAAGAATCTGAGCTTATCCGGAAAAGGACTTCGGACACCTCGAGTGACTGCCGAGCACCATACTGGAAGTACGTAAGTTTGCGATCCACGCTCGTCTGCCATGTCCAATGCCCGTGTGTGTTTGTCGTGTCGTTCTCCATATACTAGAGTGTTTTTGACGACTACGAAGGAGAATCGAAGGCTACGTGCTGGCGACTAAGGCGAGCGCGTCTCGAGCGCACCCACTGTTGTTTTCTTCGAAAATTTCCCACCCCATGAGTGAATTCCAATGGTTGTAACGGTCAAGTGTTGACAGCACCGGGGTGGCGAAGAGGAAGGAGGAGAAGAGTGCGAGAGATGGGGGGACGAAGAAGGCACGGGGAAGAGGAGGCAAGAGGGAGGTCTAACATGCGAGATCAAACGGAATCCGATATTCCACCACATCTGTTCGCGGCAGCGTATGACCATGTCGAGGGGGAGAGGACTCGGAGTGTGTATACACGAGGGGGATTACTAACTGTCCTTTCTCTTACAGGTACAACTTCAACGTCACCATCTCAACTTCCTTGACCTGGTAGCCACCCACTCGCCTCCTTTACGGGACGGGCACATGTTTTGACTCTGATGTCGCGATGCGACAACTTGGACCTGCCCGACTCGGACTGGCGTATCCCTGTACAGGAGTCGGAGCAACGACAGTATCAGTTGTCGGACAGCAGGGGAAACAATGCTTTGAGTCCTTTCCGTCCGACGGGCGCAAAGATCAAACAAAGATCCTGGGTCAAGAAGGGGCATTGCAACCCGTGTATTTAGTCCATAGTATACAGGCTTCGTAGGTACCGTAGATAGCTAGACGTCGACATGAGGAGAACCTCGGGCGACGCTAAACGAGATTTTTTTTATGCTCACATATGGATGCCGAAGAGGTTGCGAAGGGGGACGAAGTATGGTGGACGAAACCAAGGAGCATGTCAGGGTGTTCCTAGGAGACTACAGGAGCTGCGCTGTGGATCGGGACTTTTGGAGTTGTGGCTTGAGTGTGACCTTGATTGATTCTGTTGAATAGAAGATGAGATACGTTATGTTCCAAACATGTACTGCATGAGATAGATGAATTAAAGTGGCGGTTTGTGGATAGGGTGCGTCGATGAAGAGGTGTTAGCGATTACACCACTTCGCCTAAAATGCAGATACAGGTATCTAAAATGAAGTTTGTGGCTTTTGTGCGGCTTACAGTAGGCTGCACTTGAGATGTACTGAGGTTTTTTCGACATGAACTCATCAACATGAGGGGAACTATTTCATGAGTAACATATGATCAAGGGCCGAGGTGACAAGCTCGCTCGGAGTCGCCGGCGATCGCTGAGTTACTTATTGGATATCGAGAATAACCCCTTCTCAAAGGGGAGTACTTGAGGACCGGCAAACTGGTACGAAAACTTGCTGAAGAGCAAAAGAGATTGGGACATTATGGACTACGGCGGATTAAATGTACTTCCATACTAAGAGTGTTGTCGCCATAAACACGCGGACACCGCTGGAGGTAGATGCAACCTATACAACAGAGAACACTTGGCCTTTTTTTAAAGATACAAGCAACGGGTCTGTGTCCCCCATACTAGCTCAGCAACATGGATATGGAGGATACCACCTAGGAAAAAATACTCTAAGTGTCCGACCCTCAAGGAACGATTCCAAAACAATTCCGAACCAAACCGATTTCTTAAAACCACTTAATTGAGACTGATGTAAGGCTTTTGCACTTGGCTTGTAAATTGAAGAGGTTTACCAAAGGTTTACCGACAAATCACAGTTCCTGGGGTCTCGGGCAGACAAGAAGCTAAATCAATTAATCATGGCCCACGGCGCTCGGAGTTGTAACAGGGGACTATGAACTCCATCCATCCCTCAGGCTACATATTGGTAACTACATCCGCCATTAATCCAGGAGTTTACGAAGCCAGAACGGGCCTTCAACAAGCTTCGTTAGGGTGAAACCATAGGCGTGATGCCACTTAAACGTACCAATGGGATCGTCAACGTCATGAAAGGTGGTAGACCAAGTCCCCAGGACTCCGTACATAGAGCATACGCTACCAACCTTGCGAGTGTTTTGAGAGTGGGTGAGACGAGAGGAGATCCATGTATCTTTAATGAAATAAGTACGTACCTGGATTCCTTCAGAGCTAAAGTACATTATTAGTGATGCGACCGGACAGGTGATGACGCGATCACAAACCTCCATATACTATTTCCCGGCTCACCAGAAACCTGTTTGAGTAATTTAGTGGCGGAAAAAGAAGTCAAAGGTTAGAGTAAGACTGACAAAGTGCCAACGGATGTAGTCGTGTTCCGTCATCTCAACCCAGCCGGTCATCAGTGCAGAGGAAGGGCTGCCCATAGAACCTTTGAAGTGGATGACTGGTAGATGCCCCACGCCTGGGCGCATCTCCGTGACAGACATCTTGACCTTCATGGACCGGAAGACCTCGCGGGACATTGGGCTCTCGAAGTAGGATGGATCAAGTGGTCCCGCTTCAATATGCTAGAGTGCAAATCTGAGGAGAAGGTCACACTAATGCAAGCGTCACATCAAACCTGGGCATTGAGCGTCATTTGATTATAATCTGTGGCGCGAGCATCATCTTCCGAGCTCATATAAAAGAGACGACGCACAGCTTACCTAGCAAATCACGATGGTCGCAGAAGCAGAAAGAACACACCCATTCTCCCTCGACGCCGGCCCAGTCCTGGGGAGATTGCAAGCTGCCATTCGGAAGGATAGGCTGTATGTGAGACATGCTCAGAGGAAAAACCGCATACTCAAAGTCCGTATCCTCCTCTAGTTCCACGATGTGCGCAGAGACGACGTGGTGTATCGCCTGAACGTGAACCCAATTGATGCGCAAACTGCCATCTGGCATGTATGGTCCGTAAAGGTTTGCAGCAGTATATCTACTCATAGTGTAGACGTAGCCCCGCGATGCTGCTCTCGCAGAAGTCTTCACGTCTTCGTGAGTCATGCCAAAGTAGGCGTGGAGGCGATTCTTCAGCTGAACTTCCTCCGACTCTTCATCAAGATACGGGCGCAAAGGGCAGTCCAGAAATTCGCCCTCGCGCTTCCGAAGGTACGCAGCCGTCCAAATGAGGTTCAATGATATATCGTTCTCCAGAGAGAAAAGCGACATCGGGGGAACTGACGTCACCAACTCGAGTAGAGTTCGAAGAATGACTACGAGCTCGCCTGGACGGAGTAGCCCGGGATCGTTCAGGACATTCCGTGCCCTGATGACTGCCTGTAATCTGCCCTTCCAGTCGACTTCCTCCTCCGTCCTTGGGTTTCCTAATTGATCAACGCAACTCCGTGGATCATCGAGGGGAATTGCAAGATAAAGTGTGCGCCACAAGTAATTGTTCTTCTGTAAGTAGACCAAGTCCCAGATGACCCTGCACGTCTGGGATGCAGCAGCGACGTCGCATGGATCACATAGGCTGACTATGTCTTCCAAAATTTCCAGAGGCAGGTCGAGGATGGACATGGAGAAAACAGTAGAGTACGTAGTGGATCGCTGTATTCCGAGGTTTAGTCAGCGTAAATGACCTACTTAAGTATCAGAGCGACTCATCGCACGACCTGGTCATGACTTGATCCTTACAGCTTACCCTAATACTTACCAACATCGTGCTGTTCAATATCTAACTCTGCCAAACGCTTAGCCGATGCCGTTATCGACTAATGTTTGATGCTCCCAACTCAGTCTTTATGGCATGTAGGTCCAATGCAAGGGTTCGGTGTTGTTATAGGCGGTAACTGCTCCATCCACCTCGCTCCACAGTCAGATCCCAGGGTCACCAAGTTCCAAACATCTAAACCCAGGCGATGTAAAAAGACCCAGCGCACTACGTCGCTCCGTGTATCATCGTGGTAAGTACGTGGTGCTACAAATGAGTTCTACCTATGCTACATTGCAAGACAAAACAAAACAAGGACAAGATTGCGCTAGCTAATACCAAAAAAGTCTGCCTAGATGTCCCGACAACAAAGAAATATTAAACTAACGACTTAGGACATGCCCGTTTCGTGAATGAGGGCTATAAACGGGTCGTGATTTTACATGAATAATAATGCGATTAAAAACCATGACCATGCGCGTGTAAACGATTGTATATTTGCGGGGAGGTGGGGGATGCGTGTGTGCAATGTAAATGGTTGTAAGTTGTCCGTAGGTTTTTGATTGTGATCGTGGTTTTCGTGTGTCATGATCGTGAGGCGCCTTGGGTTCGTTCCTATGGCTCACCTTTGAATCGCATAGTAGGCACCACTGGCGCCGTCTTCGATGGTCCCATGGGACGCGGTTTCGCAGGTTCGGCAAGGATTTCTCCAGAAGCGATTTCCTTGACATACAGTGCCCACTCCTCAAGCAACTGACGACCCACTCCAGGTTCAAGCTCGGTGCCGTCGCGCGAGACTTTGATCTCCTTCCCATGATTCCAAGGATTCCGAAGCTGCCTCGTCCTGTGGAAAGGGAGCCTCTCGGTGCAGAGCCATTCGACCTTGAACGCATCACCCCACATAGGATCGCGCTCAGCGCCGGCAGCGGGTGTCTCTGCGCCCTCTTCCATTTCAACGACTGAGCCCAGCTTGACGAAAGATTCATCTTCATGTCCGGAATCCCCGCGGACGGCTCTCAGCGGGGCGTCGGCGTCCAGTCGAAATTCTCGGGCCTGCGACGTGTAGATCTGTCGAGATGTGCCGGGGTCTAAGCTACGCTTATCTGAAAGCGGACTGAGGCTGAGCCGATGATGATGACCAGTGATGGGAGGAGCAGACGCCGATTTGGAGTCACGTTGGATATGAGCGTCTGGGCTGAACGCCCCTGGAGACTTGTCGACCAGTCGGCCCTCACCCGGAGAGAAAAAAGGTTTGTCGGCAGTGTAAGAAGGACTTGCCGACTCTTCGACGATGACCTCTTGTTGCAGACCAACCGCTGAGCGAGATGAGGAAGAAGAATCCGTCCGGGAAGCCCAAGATACGTCTTGCTCACCATTTCGTAGGGGACCTGCCATTCTGTAATTAATCAATACCAAGGATACTGTGTAAGAGATACACCGGCTTGCCTCGCGTAACCATAGAATTCACCACTCTTGTTCACGCCGAAAATGAGAAAGACCTCCTTGCTGGTACGAAACGCTTGATCCAAGATATCCTCATTGTGCTTCTGGGTAGCCCACAATCCCTTTTCAACGCTAAGATCCAAGTCAAACTATAAAGTGCCCATGGTTTCAGTGTCGGACTGAGGCGTGAAGCGATATAGAGGATTCCTCACCTGTGTCAATGACTTGAGGATAAAATATCGTTGAGGGAAATGCCGAACGAGGAGACTTGAAGTAGTGGAGGCAAAAGATCCTGAGCGGCTTGATTGTGACTGTTTGGTAGGGCGTGAAGCGCGAGGGTCATCGTCACTGGATATCGAGGCTCTGCTGAGGTCGGAGTACCTGGGACTAGTCGGGGGTTCGTCAGATGAATACGAGGTGATCCGCTCTTGTCCTTTCGCCTTCTGTTCCCTCAACCAACGCATGTGCATGCCACTCCCACGTTGACCCCCAACACCGGCCTTGAGATCATCGCCTTTGCCCCGCTCTCTACACACTAGCCGAGGACACCGTGGCTCATGAGGTCGCAGGGGCGAACCATTGAACCGCTCAATGCCGGCTTTAAGTGTATCACTACTGTCGAAGTTGACAAAAACGCAGCATGAGCGGGAGATAAGAAAAATGGACACGACACCATTGCGAGGAGGGTGATCAGGTGGGCTGTCTTCAGGTATGCTTGTGAAGAAACGCCAAGCTTCGTCATGAGAAGCATCAGAAGGTACGTTGCCTGCCCACATTACCCATTCAGACCTATGGGCTGGAGGATTAGGATGGTACGGCCGACGTACAGCTGGACGATCCAATCTCGAGTTCGGAGGGGGGCTCTGACGGGGGTTTGACGGAGTTGAAGGTGGTGGGGGCCGATCAGAAGCATCTGGTGATCGAGTGGGCGAGGGTACCCGGGAGTCACTGGGAAGCAGGGGCTGAGACGGAGGCGTCTGGTATGTGATACCAGTTGTTGATGAAGAGGGCGCGGATGCGTTGGTCGGACCATATGAAGGCTCTGTATCGGGTCTTGGAGTAAAGGGGACAGCGTACGGACGAGAGTATTGGGGATGCCCGGCCGACTGAGGCTGAGAAGGGACATACCACCATGTGCCATGCTCGTGTTCGGGGGAGGAAGTAGAGTAGGGTTGAGCATAGGGTGGTGAAGGATATGGAGACTGATAGTGAGTTGGAGTGGACGGGAAGGATTGTGATGGGTACGTGTATGGAGGCGTGGTGTGATGAGCGTATTGTAAAGAGTGGAATTGACTGGGTCCTGTGTAGGATGGGGGAGTGTTCGTTCCCTGAGGCGACATGGGTGAATGTGCGGCCCTGGACGGGTCCAGTTGGTAAAGTTGGCTGGGACCTGCTGTGGGGTAGGAGGGATGCGACGGGATGCCCTCGGGCGAGCCTCGCTGGTAGGAGTACATAGCTTGTGGATGGTGCTGCATCATTGAGGGATAACCAGCGTGTATAGGTTGGGGCAGCAAGGTGTTTTCGGGTTGAGGGAACGGGAATGGGAAAGATGGCGTAGGACCCATCCTCATAGTTGTCGGTGGCATGTTGTAGTGCCCGAAGTAGCTGTGTCTTTGCGACGGGAAGGGCACGAGAGGAGGTGGATATCCCGACGGCGACGGGTGATATGGCGAAGTGGATGAAGCGATGATGGTCGGTTGAACAGCTTCTGAAGGGGATTGAGGGCCTGGCGGAGGGTAAGGAAGGGAATGTGGGAGGTTGGATGGTCGTCGCGTATTATTTGAGGGAGTCCGGCCTCTCGGCGAGCCACGTCGCCCGCGATCAGGCAAGGGATGAGAGTCTCCTGGCATAGTCGTACTGTCATCACTCTGAAAATGAGTGAACTGGGGAATCAGGGAAACAGGACGAGGATCATAGAAAACTAAAGGCAAAAGTCAACCATAAAAATTCGTCGGGCTGCGGGAAACGACGGGGGACTGACCGGGAAGACTTTGGATGTCGGTTTGAGTGGAATGGGCCAAATCTGAGAAAGTTACTGGAGGTGAGACAAGAACATGGTCGAACAGAGAAGTAAACGTCGGACGCGATCGCCTTGTCGTTTTTTTCGCAGATCGGTTCGACCACGTGCGCAAGGCGATCACGTGGCCACTTACCATTGATGTTTGCCGCGTTCGCTTTCGTGGGACGTGGAGTCGTCCGAGATAAAGCAGATGCTCGGGAGTTGAAGTCGGACGCGGGCTCTACCATATCTTTCGTGTGGCACATCAACAAAAGAACGGTCAGCGGGGAGTATGGATTGAACTTGCTGGTGCGGTGTGTTTTTAACGGCGGGGGGATTGATACGGTGATGTGGGTGTGAGCGTACTTATCTCGCAAACGAACAGTTCAGCAACTTGTTGATGCTAGGTGTAGCAATACTTAGCTGAAACGGTAGAATGCCTTTCCGCCTGTTATACCTCTCGATTCACGTGGGAAATTTGACGTCAGAATATGCGTCATGCAGGGACGCGTCGCGGAGAATTAGCTCGACCCGGTTAAGTAATACTCACAGCGATTGAAAAGCACTGTCTCAGGTCTGCCATAAGCCCGTGGTCAAACCATTCCGGTCTGACAGGCAAAAGGGCCAAAACAGGCCAAAACCCCCGAGCCTGTGTCACGAGGGCAGTCTTGCAGACGGCTCCATCCATTGCCATCGAATGTGTAGCATTTGCCTAACTTAGCACAGAGTCATTACTCAACGCAACGTGGTGGATGCAAGCTTCACGACCACGCACAAGAGTATGATATCATATTCCTTCCGATCCCTCTCCTCCCCGATTGTCGTTGGCGAACAGGACGCCAATTGGAAATTTGTCGTCCTTGGACACCGCATTCTCTCATCACTGATGATCGCAGATCTTCGTCAGTTTGTTCCAAGGGCCGACCCCACTGGCCAGCACGTGGCAGACACACCAAGTACTCAAGTTATGTGGCTCCACCAAATAAAATTTGCTTTTCTGAAGACGTTGGAAACGTCGGTCGAGACTGCTCGAAAGCGGAGTGAACACCACCTTACACTCGCTGCGGAGGGTGAGAGGCATCAAGGGAAGTTGGAGCGAATGGAGTGCGGGCTTCCTCATGGTATCGCGAAGTGTCGCGCGTTCGTCGCGCGCATAATTAGCAGCAAATGAGCAAGGTGCTTACATACCTAGTAGCTTCGGTCTGACGTGGAGTCAACACAGCGAAAAAGTCGAGTATCCGATTCTGTTAAAGTTTTCCTTTGCAGGCAGTGCTGGGGAGGTATGGGAGTCGATAAGCACAAGCTAAACATGAGGACAAGCCTTAAAAAGAGTCTGCATTTCGTCATTGTCGGCTTTCCACCGCCGGTTCATCGCGAGTTTCCTCGGTCACGGGGAGCCGATTGTTTACGACCTCCTCAACTTATCATGTTAACGGTGGCATTAGTACTTGGAACGAACCTGTAAAATGTTTCCAGGGTAGCCCACCTTTTTGCGGTGGAGCAGAACATGGAAATCAGATCAACGCTGGGTATCCGCTGTATTGATGTCCCGTCACCAAATGAACCGCTGTAGATCACGACATGCACATATGTTGCCCAATGAGGTCAGTGGCGTCCCAAAGACCGACCGTCACCGACGTGCCTTGACATAAGCGCCTCGTTAGCGCCGTTCCTGCCACCTGCCTTCAACCATGGTGTTTAGTCCAACCGTTTGACTTAGCATAGCTGTTAGTGAAGCCGGACTAGACTAATGGCATCCAGGTCTAGTAATATTAAGCAGAATGGCTCCATGTCCTTGCGCTGGCGTCCCCATCCTGCTCGTCCACCCAATTTTGTCCTTCTCAGACGTATGTCGCTTTTCTCTCTTCCCTAAGAAGAAATATGAATGCCTCACGAACTTCTGTGACCTTAGGAATTGGGAATATCTTGATACTTGCTCAGGCTTTTTGCCCTCCAAGATGCTGCGATTTGTCCTCTTTGGTTCACTGTGCGCTGCCTCAGCGGTCTTCTCGGCGAAAACCAACGACTGGGACCTTCCTTGCTTCCATGGAGAGTGTGCCTATGACTTGCCTGAGAGCACAGGCTCTGGTTACATCAAAATAGTGAGCTATCTACCTCTTCTACCTTTTCCTCCACTGAAACGACGTCCCATTTCACCTTAAGTCAGGCTCGCCAGGCAATATCAGAGATATCTCCCCGGCGGCTGGATGGGCTATCCTCTCGTGCGACCCTCATTCCCTGGTCCAAGATATCCATCTCGTCTGCGAGCACGAATCGGAAGCTGGCTCCTCATGTAGTCACTTGTTCATGCATGGTGGCCCAGTGGGTGCATTGGTTCGTCTGCCAGAAAGTGTGAGTCTGTGTTTAGCTTTGATAATGCTGCTATTAGTCTCATTGCTAGTGAATTTTAGTGCGGCAGTGGTCCATTTGCAAGAATAGCTTCCGCTGGGATTGCTGAAGCTCAAAGCCTACCGACACACGTTTCCCAGCGAATCAATCGCCGTCAATTGACCCCTCAGCAGATTCATGTCTTGTCTATCGATGTAGACTTTGACAAGATTGACACAACCAAGTAGGTCTACTTCTATCACTGAGAGAAACTACGAAACATTGTTTAGGTTTGGATCAATATCATTTTCTGCCTCCGGGACGACCGCTCCGTCTGTGGACCAGAAGATCGTCCATTCCCGAGGCCTGCGAAAGAAGCCTTCCACGTATAGGCCGTTTGCTACTGGCCCAGGCACTTATGATTTCAACGCCAGTTCATGTGAAGTCGCGTGAGTATACCCCGCATTCGTTGTTCCGTTCCTTCTAGTTAACGAGTGCTTTTACTATAGTGTTTCTAAATCACGAACACTTGTTGCCGAGTCGAAACAATGCGTACCAAAGTCGGCAGGTTTGGCGATTGGGGCAGGGAACAAGTTGAATGGTACTATACATACCGGGTTTGAAGCATCTGGGACTCTTGCTCCGCCGGTTATCACGAACTTCTCATCCTTTGTCTGTGAGTGGTCTTTCAAAGCCGTGTACATTCAATTTTTAGCGCCGTCGTCGTCCTTGTAGCGTTTTCCGGAAACTTGAGCACTCGGTTCAATGTCTCCGCTTCTCTCATGGTTCGTCCTCTTTTGTCTGGATCAAACACAGTGGAGCGCCTTACATCATATATTCAGGGCTCAGTAACGAAGGACGTAGACCTCTGGCACGAATTGATACACCCAGTTAATATTCCTGGGTTGGTCAACGACCTTTTCTTCCAAAAAATCAATTACTGATACAATTCCACTTAGCGTTTTAGAGATGCATCCTTCTTTCCGATCTACAGCCTGGGTCGAAGCGCAATTTGGCCTTCCTGCTTCGGCTGATCTTCAACTCGACTTTGAGACAGACGATGGTGCGTCAGGCTCCATCCTACTTCATCATAGGAACCGGCAATCTACATCTAAGTACTAACGGCGACCTTCTTACTTACTAAATATAGCTAGGTTATGGTACCCTCCAAGATCTGAAGCTCCCTCGATAACCGCGAATCTCACTTATAGCCGTGAGCATCTCATGTTGTCATATGTGACGTCGTTGCAAGATCATACTAATAAAATGTTCCTTTATTCTATCCCCGACTCTCTTTTGTCTTTTAGATGCCGATCTCAGTGTTATTTATGGAACGACTGGTCGGACTGACATGATCGGCCATATCACTCCCAAGATTCATCTCAGGGTTACTGCCTTCGGCGGAAAGTACAAGACGGAGACGCGATTCCAGCTGGATATGTACAGCCTTCTTACCATCGGAGCCGAGACGAAGGGTGGGATGTCTGGATTCGCGGCGCTCAAAGGCGGTATCTCTATCAACGGGACTGCAGACGGGAACATATACGGCCCACCGGTGAATACCACCTTCTTTGAGGAGGAATGGGAGATAAAAAAGGTTCGCTGCCTCATGCATTGTCTTTTACTCTGTTAATTCAACGCGCTAATTCCGTATTCCGTAGACCAACTTCCCAGATGAAAGCCATGTTCCCTTGCCTGCAGATCTTTATCGCGCACTCGCCATTGACAAGTCGGAGCTCCACTGTCCAGGCCCTATTGATGGATCAATCATCACTGTCCTATCTTAGCTTAGACAGCGTCTGCTTAGAGTACATAAAGTGCTTAATCTCGCCCATAATGCATCACCACAACCGCCTTGGATATTTCCTGAAACACTGCCCCTGTCTCCTATGAGCCACGTGAGCTTATGAGTATTTTTTGAAGTTGAAGCTCAAGCACCAACTCTTCCCCCCCCCAAACCGACCGGGATGCCTCCAACTTCATCATCTTTACCAAAAGCCTCCAAAGCACGAAAAGGCTCAAAATCAAAAGTAGTCAAGCCTCAAACAAAGGCGACTCGGCTCCCAACACCTCCAGAACCCTCGGACTCGGAAAATAGTGATAGTGATTATGATGGGGTGGACGAGAAGGGGATGAATAGGTTGGTTAACGCATTGGGGGATGATGCACTCGATGAATTCGATCATGCACAGCTTCGGATAGTCTTGGGAGATTCAGACGGTGATGTCGACGACGAAGACGAGGAGGGCGAGGCTGAGGCTGAAGGCACGGACAGTGAGGACGAGGACGCTCCCGTTGAAGAAGATAGCAAAGCAGAGGTCGAAGAGTCTGAAGAGGAAGGTGAGGGTCGCGAAGACGCAGATCATGAGGACGAAGACGAAAACGAAGACGAAGACGAAGAGAATCCCAATGCTGAAGAGGACGAGGAGATTGCCTTGGACGAACTTGAGAATGCTGACATCGACGAAGATGCTGTTCCACAACAAAAAGTTCAAATTGATGACACGGTGCGCAGACTTTTCTGCTCTCTCCTAGCATCGAAAAATCTTGATAGAGAAGACCAGGTTGCTTTGGACCGGATACGAGAAACGATACAATTGGACCCTTCATTGCCATGGACAGAAACACTCGTTGTCACATATCCCGAGTCCATCGATGTCGACGTCTCCGACGACCTCAACAGAGAACTTGCATTGTGCGTAACCGTCTCTATGGCTATCTACTTCATGCTGAATTATCTGTTTAGCTATAAACAAGCTCTTCACGGAGCGAACTTGGCTCGCTCTCTCGCGTCCAAGCACAAACTCCCCTTTACTCGTCCATCGGACTATTTTGCTGAGATGGTCAAATCTGATGCACACATGGAACGTATACGTCAACGACTCTTGGACGAGACTGCTGGTATCAAGAAGAGTGAGGAGAAGAGAAAGGAGCGTGAGGGCAAGAAATTCGGGAAGCAAGTTCAGCTTGAGAAACAAAAAGAAAGACAGAAGGGGAGGAAAGAAATGGAAGAGCGACTGAAGGGTTTAAAGCGAAGTCAGTCAACTTGACCCTCTTTCGCCCATGTTTACCTAACTTGTCTAACTTGTCTTCAGAACGAGGAGACGTATTGGACAAACCCAACGATGACGACGGTTTCGACGTTGCTGTCGAAGACGCTATCTCGGATCGTCCTGCGAAGAAGAACAAAATCCAGATATCACGGAAGGCTCGAGATCAGAAATATGGTTTTGGCGGAGCTCGACGACATAGCAAACAAAATACCCGTGAATCCACAGATAGCTTTATATCACCTTCTCGAGGAAAAGGTCGTCACAGTGCTGCTCGGGGTGGTGCACGCGGATCTGGCTCTAAGCGTAATTCTGGTGGTAGCAAGCGACCTGGGAAGGATAGACGCATAGCAGCCCGGAGTAAACGTTAGGTTGCTCGATATTCCCTTACTTCTTGGTGGCGAGGGACAACAAAATTAGCATCATTACTATCTATCATCAAATATGTGCGCATTATATTACAAGGTCAATCACATCTAGGATCAGTGTAAGATATTATGCTGTCCTTTGGCGCCATCTAGCGGACGGACTTCTTTCAAGAATAAAACGCAGCATCCCGCCAATACGAAGACAACAACGCTGGTGTAAACTGGGACAGAACGATCTACCATGAGAAGAATGCCTCCAAGCATCGGGGCAATCATGCCGCCACTGTAGAATGTGTAAGTGAAGGGTTAGTTGTTAGAGGGTATATTACGCACATTCGAGAAAGGGCAGAGGCAATACCACATGCCGAACCTCGTACTAAGAGTATGGTAAGAATGATCAGCGATGTGTCACGGTAAAGGTTAGAATCAAACCTTTTGTCGAGAATATCTCGGGGGTCCATCTGCAACACACATTAGCTAAACGAAATCCTCAGGATGTGAATAAACATACCCATAGAGGACAGCCCACATGGCCTATGGAAAAGTGAGCAAAGGAAACTCTGGTAGGTTATGGTGATACGCACTGTCGCACTTAAACTGATACCGACCGTGCTGGTACGGACTGCCCATGGAGACTCAACCCATACGAAGACCACACAGAAAACAGCCGTGATGAATGTACTACCCGCTAAGGACCATCTTTTCCCTAAGGACGATTCGACCATATAGGCACCCAACTAATTTGTGTGGGATCAATGTCTTTGGGACTCAATTATGGGCTTCAAGACTTACAATCGCGCCTGGGCATCCACCGAGTGTGAATATAACGACATCCCACAGGGATGCATCCAGTGTTTTCTCTGCGGGCGTACTGCTCTTGCTGACAGCCGAAGATTCGAGCAACTTGGGGAGGAAGACGTTGAACATCGTGTAGGCTGAACCAGATGAAGTGAGTTCATGAAAAGTGTCACACTATTAGGAGACGTCTTACCGAGTGACATGAAGAGCCAAGCACCCCATACAAGCAATGTTGTTCTCAGCCACTCTGGGGTGAGAACCAAACTGACTCGGCTTACCCACCCCAATAATGGCCGTCGTATCCGTGGAGGAAGTCTAGTACAGAACGTGCTGTTTTCGTACAGCGAGGATCGCCTGCGGGAGCGTAGTGATGCAGATGAGAGACGGTTGGTAGGCCTGCGAGGTTGGCGTGGAGTGGGTGGTACTTCAATCTCAGCAGCTTCGGCCTGGGAGACGTCGTTGAAAGGAAAGCGTGTTTCACGGCGAGGTGAAAGGCTAGGTGGAAGCCCCAGCTCTTTGCTCGCGTCGTGATATCTAGAAGGTATGGGTGAGTGTATCTCCGGGGATGTGGAGCCGATGGGAGGAGAAGGTTCCGTCGACTGTGAACCAGAATGAGATTCAAGGGTGTTGCTGGATTCGCCTGTAGATTGGTAATGAGCAACAGACGTCTGCACCGGGTTGCGGTCTGAAGGGACCGGCGGTGTCGGCTGCTTGTCTCCTTCTGAGGGCTCGTGTGGGGGCGAAGACGTGCGAGCAGGTCGTTGGTCATCTACGTCATCCAACGCAAGTGAAAGATCTGAACCGTTGAAACGCGAGATCATTTGAAGTGATTCTAGAGCTTCTTGAGGACGACCAGCGTGTACAAGATACCGAGGAGATTCATGGAGTTTGAAAAAGACCATTCGAGCAAGGAACATGGTCAAAGTCTGTCACATAGCATCAGGCATATGCTTGATCCACCGCTTCTTGAAGTGCTTACAATGGTTCCTAGGGCCGTCAGAAGATATTGCCAGCCTGTGTTGTCCACCTGTGGATCACAAGGCCCGGTCGGTTTGCAAGAATGTTGAGGAACGAGGATAAGGGCTACTACAGCTGCTAGAACAGCACCAATGGAGAAAAAGACAGAGAGCGCAGTAACCAAATACTGCTTCCCGTTCGGCATGTGCTCAAGGAGTAGTGTACCATCAGTTGGCATGGAGCCCTAGATGCAGCCTTGAGCGTAAACGGTTTGTCTCAGACTACGAAGCCTACTTACTCCGACCGAGCTTCCAAGTAAAAATAGCACGACGCATAGTGACCCAAATGACCTTGAGAAGGAAGCCAGTATGCCAAACACGGACGTGAAGAATAGCGTCGCATTGAATGCTGTACTGCGACCCATAAGGTCAGAACCTGGTCAATGCCATCGTTCGTGAGCTATTTTCGCGGTTCGAGGTATACAGAAAACGTCACGTACACGCTCCCCATCCAACTGCTCCAAACATCATGCCCGCAAACATTGACGACGAGAGCGTGCCTATATAAGAGTCCGGCACTGACACCAAGTAAGACTTTGCTGCGCAGGTTCTTTTGAAATAGAAAAAATGCCTCACCGGCGTAATGTCTCTGTACTCTCGGTAAGATGATAGCAATGGCTTGAATCCACATCTACACGGCTAGTCAAGAAATGCAAAGTCGTCAGCGATCGAACTTACATTATCCGCCATCCAACCTTGATAAAGTCAAGGACTTGTCTCTCCAAGAAGTATTACACATTTAGCTGAAACTACTCACCCAAACCGCATAGCGACAGCAACGTCCACTGGTAACTACCTGTGCGCGCATGGCACCGTTCAGCTTTCGACAGGAAACCCACAGGAGGCTGACGCACCCATTCCAATTCGATCTATAGTCTTATCTAGTCTCGTTCTATCGTCAAGGTCGAAGTCGCCATTGTTGAGAAGTCGACTCTGTTGGTCGGCGTCGGCGTCGTCGTCATCATCTAGAAAGTAGTTCGAGGGCATGGTTTCCCAGAAACCTGAAGCACGGGGCGTAACCGAGGCCATCTTTTTCGGAGATGGCGCAATTTAAACGTGCAGCGAGAAGGGGAACTGAGTAAGCTATAAGCAGGCTCAATTTGGGTGTAATGGCATCAGTGAAGCGATTCGGGCGGTCAACCGGTCACATGTCACCTCCACACGAACTACGCATAATCGATGCACTCTAACGATTGGTCTACACATAACTAATACACATAAAGCTAGTACAGGTCCGTGTGTCTATGAATACAACTACAAATTTGGAAGCAACATGGAAATTGGTAAGAGTATACACCAAACATAGAGCGGATACGTTATCGTCGTGATGGAAGTCGCGCCGTTGTCCGCTTCCGTAGATGTAGTAGGCTGAGGTGATATTGAGGTCGGTGTTTGTGTTTGTGTTGGTACTGACGTGGCGCGAAGGGTGGTGAATGGAGAGGTTGGAACAGGCGTTGAGGGGGTGTTGACAAAGATATCATTCTGTGCGCCTAAGCCTTGCATTAGTCATTGTAAACGGCGAAAAGCAACGAAGCACTTACCATCCGCAAACCCTAATTTTGCGTTATAGGCCGGCGAACGCGGTTGACCAGAGAGGTCAGCGCCACTGACTTCAATGTTATTTCCTTCAGCCTGATTCCAGAATATCATCTGTTTGGCACCGCGAGTACACCGAGAGGGATCGTCTTCACACCAAACGGCGGGTTGTCCGGATGCCAGTCTAACAGAGGAACTGGAAGGGGATACGTTCGTGACGCGACATCGATATGGGAGCATGTACATATTTGGTTCTCCACATCTAAGTGTGACGATTAGACTCGGAGAAGCTAGTCAGAAAAGGGCTACAAAGAACGCACCCGTTAGGAACCCACCCCCACTGAGAGGAAATTGGTAAGTGGATCGAGACAGGACCGATTAGAAGCATCACTCACAGCACAGATACAACCTTCTTCGGGACACGCCGGCATCGCAGAGGGTACAGAGTAATTCGCGATTCGCCTCCATGGCGTGCTGTATCCATTAATAGCTCAGCAGACGGAGAAAGTCATTCGAAGAAAGCTTACTGGTATGCAACAGTGAAAACTACAAGATTCTCCGGCGTGACCCGAGTGATATCAGACTGAAAGTGCAAGTCAATCCAGTGGAATGCTGCAGGTCACGACATCGATTCTCACCTCGTAAGAAATGGCGAACGCAGTTCCAGCAGCCATGCTCTCGTTTTGCGTATGGACTGTTGTGTGAATTGAGGTCAACCGGATGACGACAAGACCTGCAGGACTCACTGTTGGGTTCGCCGATACATGGCATGTTTCCATCCGGTAAACGGCTGAGATTGGGCATTTCTTGACCATTCGTCCACTCTCCAGCAAACCTCCCGTCGAAAGAAAGCGTGGTAGCAGCTTGGTTGACTGCATGCTCAACCGTAAATTGCCCCCCAGCTGGTCTGCAGCCGTCCAGTAAGCAAAAAGCCGCATACCAGCCAATTTTTGACTCACAACTCTAAGAAGTCCCCCGGGGCTGGTGGAAACTGATCGCACTACGGTACGCGTCAAACACGACTCTCTCGATCAGGGAAAGGGACAGCGTACATTGTTAACATGGTGGAACCACCAGTCATCTCGACGAAGCTTGAGAAATGGTATCAGCTTGATTCGGGGAGACACTCGGACTGAGACATACCTGAAACAACGGTTGTACGGCGGCATTGCTGTTTTGGTTCACTACGCCTCGTTCGTTACCCTACGCCGACATGATTAATGAAAGCGAAAGTTGCTCGTTAATTGACGAGCTCACATTCAAGCAGTACATGCCTGGTCGCCGTGCAGAAGTCAGTAACGCTCTAGACAGTCTAAGGCATCCGACTGGAAAGCATGCCTTTGTGCCATGCGGCGACGTGCGCATTAGAACTCCCGATAAAGAAGGCAAGAATCAAAGTTGTCCCAAGCAGAGTGAGCATTCGCAGGATAGATCAACCGGTAGAGAGATACAGAAAGATCGTCGTGAAGTCGTGAATTGTCGGGAGATTAAGCTGGCACAGCCAGACTCTGTTATCAAAACAGATATTGAACGGAGAGAAGGGGGGAAAGAGCACGAGGGGGAATGTCAGGCGATGTCATGCCGTTTGCTCTATGTATGGTGCGCTGCGCACAACAATGCCGTGGCCAGGAAAGCTTGGTGACAGCTTGCTGGAACAAAAAGATGCGAACAATGGGTGGCGCCGAACCAATCAGAAGCTGGGCGCCGAGAGGCGCTCATTAAGCGCCTGGATTCCCTCTTGGTTCACCGTTACTCTCAGGCTGCCCAAAGATTGCCAGACACCGGAGTTTATCCCAATTCGACATATACACTTTACGCTTACAGTCATGTAATTACCCGAACACCAGCACGCAGCTGACATGGGTTGATGTACGGGGTTCGGTGAGACCTACAAAGACAAAAATGGTAGCCACAGTCTCAGAGGTAAAACGAGGTAACGATGCCCATTCAAAAATTCAGCGGGATGCGGAGCCCAGCGAGCATCAGGATCTTACCGTGTCGGAAATTCCATAACATTGGTTTCAAGTAAGTCGAGGGCTTGCCGTCTTAGAAATTCAAGAAGTACGCGAGATGGTATTTGATAGCAGTGCCACTTACTGGGGATGAGAGGGAGCAAGACAATGACCAGGCTGCATGCCGTACACGCCACCGATGGTTCGTTCTCACATGTATCAACCAAATGAGTTGGTTTCGAGACATTTCGAAGGTTACGAGAGCGAGGACACTTTCGAATTTGGATGCATAACAAGGTGATCTCCGAAGTCATACCATGATTAATTGGTACTTTTTCCTATATGACCTGCGGAGAAGCTGGTAAGATCGCGTATGAAGAGCGGCACTGTGATGATGACCAAAATACTTTCGGACGCAGAGAAGGGAAACTTTATATGTAATTCGCCAACACGCTTGACTTGGGTCAAATCCTTCGCGACTTTGTTCGATTCGCTGGGTCTTCATATACTCAACATCACAACCTCAATGGTGATCGTATCACAAAACGTGTGCTTTCTCGGTGGGAATCTTTGCAAACGAGGGAAGTTGGCCTAAAAGGCACCGCACTATCTATGACACATGGCAGTGCGATAGATAGTATTAGCTTAAATAAGAGTAGGAAGGGACGGTAATTACGCAGGCCACAAACAACATCCTGCATCTTGAGCCAACATTCCAAGCCCTAGAAGCCTGAAAGCCGATTAAACACCGGAAACCCTATGCAGAGGTGTAGTTTCTGCATCAGCGCCTCAGTGATGATGATATAAACAGCAACTCGACAACGTTGGATCAGAAGCTGCCCGATTGCTGGAAGACATGGCTAGATGATGGTCCATGTACCTCGGAAAGATGACGCCAGCGTAGATTTGTTCGGCTAAGATGTGGGTCTCTGGAAGCCGGTCGAATGAGTCAGCGAGACCAGAAATTGCAAGGTGAAGCTTGAGGGTGGTAGCAAATCGGGCAAACGCCAGGCGACCATTGGTCCTGGTGCGACTGCAAGGTCATTGAGACCAACATGAGGCCGTGCGGGCTCGGATCTCCAAGGGAATACAAAAAGCAAGCAGACCAGGCCGTCCGTAGGTTAGAGTAAAATACACCGACATCTCTGATCAGTCCTTCAGTGTGCGGAAGCTTAGCCTTGCGTCTCCGAGACCTTTGAGACACGTGAAGAGGGCATTCTAGTTCTGCTGTGCTGAGGACGGTTGCTTCGTGGGTGCCGCATAAAGAGGCAAGGGGCGAAAAGTTCACGGCCAAGACCAAGACAATCAAACCCCTAAAACTCCACTTTTTGCCAAGACTCCCTCACAAACTTGCCCGCTTTGGCACCCTCCTCCCAACGATACCGTCCTCAACGTTCCCTACGGCGGCGACGGAAACGACGGAGACAAGATAGTATCACACCAGGAGGGCAGACTCAGAGCTAATTCACGACCCACGACGTCATCATGATCTTCCGTCCGGTATGCCTCTAATTCCAACCTTCGCTCCTCGTGCCTCGCACTAATAATTGGACCAAGTTTGAGGTGACCATTCCTCATGTGGCATATGCTTGTTTGGGGGGGTTCGTGGTCATTGTGAGTACCCACATTCATGGTATACCAGTATTGGTGCTTAATCAAAGATAGTTCGGAATGTTTTCGTTGCTTTTGAGAGAAAAGGTGAGCTTGGGTCGACGATGGAGAGGAAGTAAACACAACTGAAGTGCTCCGCGATTCAGTTATATATCGGCGAAGCTTGCTGGGCGTTCTTGTTCGGTGTCATCATTGGTATGTGCCCAGCCATTTATGGCCATCGCTGAGCTCATCCAAGACTTCTCGTCGCCAAGGTCCCTATGGAGCAGGCATCTTCGATCCCCGTCACTGGGGAGGAAGCACCGAAGTCACCAATATGATTACTCTGGAGTTTACTCGCGTCGTTTTAGCCATCGGTGTTTTCGCCATAGGCGTTGAATTGCCTAAAGCCTACATGGCCAGACACTGGAAAAGCATGTTTTTCTTGTTGGTCCCAGTCATGACATGGGTGCGTTCCATGGCTTCCTTCTTGGCGAGCATGCTGCTGAATATGACACTTTGTCCATCCCTTGGCTCTTAGGGCTGGTTCGTCTCGGCAGGTCTTATATACGCCCTTGTGCCCGGACTAACATTCCTTTCCTCTCTCGCCGTCGCTGCTTGCTTGACGCCAACAGATCCCATTCTTGCTGCTGCAGTTGTTGGCGGGAAATACGCAGACAAACATGTTCCGGCACACATTCGACACATGCTCGCAGCAGAGAGTGGATGTAACGATGGCGCTGCATTCCCCTTCCTCTACATATCGCTCTATCTTATCATGGATGCCCCTCACACTGGGCAGGCAATACGAGATTGGTTTTTGATTCTCTGGCTCTGTTGGTTCCCCCTCTCTACTCTACAGATCATATCTGAAGTTGACACTCCCCACACATAGATAACATCATTATGGCCGTCGTCATTGGTGGCCTCCTTGGCTTTGGTTTCCGCCATCTCATGAAGTTTTGTGAACGTCGAAATCTCATCGATCGACACTCCTACATTGCACAGTACATATCCCTAGCTCTCTTAACAATCGGCGTTTGCACCTTGCTCGGCACGGATGACTTGTTGGCAGCCTTTGCGTGCGGTACTGCTTTCGCTTGGGATGGTTTCTTTAACCGACAAACAGAGGAATCCGTGTTCAGTTCGGTCATCGATCTACTCTTTAACATCGCCGCCTTCGTTTTCGTTGGTGCTTGGATGCCTTTCAGTAGCTTCCAGGATGCCGAGTTGACCCTCACAGTTTGGAGATTAGTCGTTATAGCAATTTTGGTTTTGCTGCTCCGACGACTCCCAATCATGATTGCCATGTACAAGTGGATTCCAGATGTGAAAACATTTCGAGAGGCTTTGTTCAGCGGTCATTTCGGCCCGATTGGGATTGGTTTGTCTCGCGTCTACCTTCCCTTTCACTTAATTTGACATGGATACTCTAGGCGCGGTTTTCATATCGACACTCGCTGCCGAAATTCTCCATGGAAGTCACTCGGAGAAGGAGCAGACTGTCCTTGTTGCAAACGCGATCCAACCTATCACAGCCTTCATGGTTTTGACCTCTATCACCATCCACGGCTTATCTATTCCGTCATTTTCATTGGGTCGACGTGTTCATTCGGTTTCCCGCACTTGGTCGAGGCATGCCCCTCCTGATTGGACAAATCAAGCCCGACATGTGGACCGCGCCGAAGATGTTGTTATCAATCGTGATAGTGAAATGGAGCGGGGGGAACTTGCTCCTCCCAGACGCGACACCGATTCAACAGACGTTAGCATCACAATTGCGGAGAAACGCCGTGAATCAGAGGGCTCTAGTGATGAGACGAAGCGTGATACAGAAGGGAAGGTCGAGATGAGTGAAAGCCAAAAAGAGGAAACTCCTCCAGACGGTGATGAAGTCATATCGGAGTGGCAAGAAGGACACCATGTGGTTATTGAGCGCAGGGCTGGACCGGGAGAAGAGGTGAGTTGTGGTCCACGTCTATATTCACCGTCGTTCAATGAATCCTGGTTCTCTTTAGGTTGAAGTCGAGGTTATCCGCAATGTCGATCACGCCGAACCAACACCCCCCAAGCCGTCCTTGCTACGTGGCCCTCAAGATGAAGTCCATCGCTATCTTGGCCCCTTCATCCAGAAATTGTCACATGTCCCTCATGCAGTTGAACAAAGCACTGAAGAAGTCGCTGAGACCATTTCCGAGGATGCTAGGCAAGCTGAAATGAATGTAAAGCGCGCCGCTCAATCTGTACTTCATCACGAAGACCACGACCACGATGATGATGAAGGGTGGGCATCCGATCGCAGCAATGGGAATGCGTCCACCTCAGTTATCACTCAACAGCCTTCTACATCTTCTGACCGGAAGCGTAGGAACAAAGCTTCTACGAAACATACTCCGAAACTAGGGAATGTGGCACCTGTCCGGCGGACGCGTACCAAAGGTTCCGTTCGAAAACCTCATCACAACGTCTTTGTAACCCCGCCTTCACCTGGTTCTCCCCATACAGCGATTACGGAAACTCTAAGAGGTGGAGGACGTGACAACCCATCTGAGTCCAACATTAATACGCGCGGACGTCCACAGAATCCTCGAGACGATTCTGCGCATAACTCGAGAAGCGGTTCTTTACGACACCATAGACTTGATCGCGTTAAGGCTCTTCACGCTTCTCGTGAAGCTTCGCCAGCGCGATCTGTGCGTTTCTTTGACGAGGAGCCCCGAATTAACACCAGCTCGTCCTATTCGACGCTCCAGAATACTGCTGGCGCCAAAGACACGCCGAATACAACCACCAAAGACGATTCCGACGATTCACCCAACAAAGTTACTTTCGATCTGCCTGACAAGGCTTGATATCTTCTCGTTTCCTTCATACCCTTTCGCTTTCCTCTTTTCGATCTGAGGATATGACTGACATGCTTTTCTCTATCATCAATATATAGATGTCCTCGTGTATGCCTAGCATAACGCACAACCTCAGTCTTTGCTCCCCTGTACTCTTAATCTACTTACAAACATCCTACGGACAGTGACTGCTCCTGTAGCTGGGACTTAACTCTACCTACCTCTAAGGTGACTCAAATTGAAAAACAACCCCAACCAACGCGTCCAAAATCCGAGCCACATCGCAGCGACGCTCCCCATATACCTCCTCAATCCGGTTGATTCCATGAACTCGAAAGCCGATGCAAGCCAAATGACTTCTCCTTCGTCTGCCTGGCGATCTGGGTCGCGGATGTCGAAGGGAAGAGACACGTCGCCCAAAGCGACGGCAGCACGAAGACCAGAGGTGAACCCATCTTCGTGGAACCCGTAGCCGAGCCATGCACCGGCGAAGGAGATGCCTCTTTTGTTTTGTATTGCGGAAATTTCAGATTGGGTACGCATGAGCTATAGGATTAAACGGTAAGACCGTATCAAGAGAAAGAAAGGAGGGGAAAGGATCGGCTTACTGCTGGGTTGACGACTGGGTGATCGTATGTGTATCGGCCTACGACGGTATCTTCTCTGGGACCGGGAGACGGTGGGTTGAGGGTAACGAGCACCGGGCCATGCTTCTTCTCGTCAATATGTTGTAGAATGTTCATGCTATCTGTGGCATGAAAAACGTGGGTAAAGCAGCCCTTGGGAGAAACGTCGAAATAGTGACTTACAAGTCCTAAAAGATTCTCGAAATGAACGACTGTCAGAGACGGTGACGGAGCAACACTCACAGGGAAACTTGGTCGACATTTGCTTTGACCTTGCGTCCAGTCCTGTCGACGACAGACGAAGTCAGGTAATTCCAGCATGAATAAGCCATGCGACTACGTGGCATTAACTGTGACAAAGGGCATCCTTAGTTTATCGAGGGGACCGAGCGTTGTAAGTGCGCACCGCGGTATCCGAATGTAATACAGCTTGATTTTTGTTCCACTGAACGCGCCCCAAGACCAACTCCTCCGCCTCAGTGGCATCACCCCCTCTGCGAAGGATATCAAGTGTCGTGTCGGAGTGACACGCGAAAATGACATGATCGTAGAACAGCTCATGTCCTTCTGCTGTCTTAAGACACACCTGTTGCTTTCCATCTAAATGACGCGTGAATGCTGAAGCAACGGGTGTATTGAGGTGCAAATTCTCTTTGGGAAGCTTGGATAGAACTGAATTCACGTAGTTGATGCTGTCAAAGGGCGAAATGAGTTGTGTTCGGTTTGAGGATAGCTAACAACACTGACCTTCCACCTTTGATTGTAAGCCAAGACGGTTTACCAGTGATTTGGAGTAGATGATGATTGTGCATGAATCTGAGCTGGATAGAATACTCAATAGGAAGTAATAGAAGAAGAGGGGACATATAAGCACCAGAGGACGCGCAGGAAAGTCTGTAGCGCAGAGGTCAGGTGGTGTACTCCATATTGCAGCAGTCATGGGCTATAGGAGGCGTCAAAGTGATACAAGGGGACAAGTCGAGGAGCTTACAATCAGATAGTCGTCCCTAAACGCGTCGGAATAGCCCTCGCGTTCGAGATACTCCCCGATCGACAAGTCCTCGTCTCGGTCCTCAATAATTAACTGTCGAGCACAAGCATTGAACCGCGTGACATCGTAGATAAGCCTCCACATATTCGGGTCGAGAAGCCGCGAAGGCTGGCAGAACACGGTGAAGAGATTGTTGCCAGCCCATTCGAAGAGACCACCGTCGCGAGAGACGCTGAAAGTCATCTCTGTAGGTAGGATTTCGACATTTGGCTTCCCCTTGAGAAATTGAAGAAAGTTTGGGTATGTAGTCGGGTTGAACACAATCTGCAGAAGCCGAATGAGCGCCAACTTCGATGTGTAACGAGAAATACACCAACGAAACCACTGAAAACGCCGGGCGGGGTTAGTTGGAGGTATTTCAATTGAGTAGGACCTCACGTATCGACATTCGTCGGGTCCCCCCACGGTCTATGCCTGTACTCGACAGTGTTTGCGTGTCCCCCCGGACGAACATCCGATTCGTATAAGTGAACTTGATGTTGACTGTACTCGTTCAAAGCCTGGTGTCACTCATAAATACGGACTCGCGAGTGGACTGGGGGAAACGAACCCAAGTGGCAGCCAGACCTGAGACACCCGAGCCAACGATTGCGACCTTCATGGT
The DNA here is from genome assembly GCA_002583695.1 of Pleurotus salmoneostramineus. NCBI lineage: Eukaryota > Fungi > Basidiomycota > Agaricomycetes > Agaricales > Pleurotaceae > Pleurotus > Pleurotus salmoneostramineus. The sequence goes on from BEWF01000215.1 coordinate 117,487, forward strand.
CGGGAACAGAAGAAATGGGGAATCTTCGCGAAGCCATTTGCGTAGCTCACGCAACTTCGTAACCCTATGCGACAGTGATTGATCTCAAAAATAGGAGCTTTTACATAATGTACAGGGGCCTAAGATCATACGATTGACATTGACACGCAGAGATAGGTCGGAGGTGGTAGTATTGTACAGAAAGAAGGGCGTGAAATTAACAGCACATCTCGCAAGGGCAGCCTGAAGAAATTCAAGTCAAAGAGGGTTTACAGAGCAGGAATAGCAATTTACGCACAGATGATGTCGGCGACACAGTCGCAACAACCCTGTCAGGTCAGTGTTCCATCAGTAAGAGGACAGAGCCTTCACCATGGTCATGAACATACCTCGCAGCATTCAAAGCATACGAAACATCCCACCGCCCCAATGAAACAGTCCTTGGAATTCTTCAGTAAAAAATAGGATGGAAAGAGAAGATCAATATCACCTTGGCGGCTCCACCGCCTCTCAATCTGGATGCGTTTCCTTGGCTTTTGTGTTCGCAAGCCAACCGATCTTGGGACGTTCCTATGCACCATAAGCTTGGCATGGAGGCTCGACTCCTATTTTGTCCCCTTACCCATCGTCAGCTTGGCTGGTGGCTGAGTATTTACAGTCACTGCTTTCGCCGGAGAGCTGAGCTCAATGTCGTCTTTGTGCTGCATATCGGTGGGATGGTTTAACTTGGAGGAGTGGTTCGGCAGGGCATTGAGGCCCAGGCATTAAATATGCGGCTTTGTGCGCAGCCCGCTCCACAACCTATTTTTACGGCGGGTGATGCAACTGTCCTATTTCTATTCATAGACGGCTAGGAGGTTCATGCATGGCATTGAAGCGTAGCTCAGGAGCAAGGGATTGAGGATGACAATGGCATTCATGAACGTTACGAGCGGACCGATACGCGAGGTTGTAACTGATATAGATGCATGATACTGGAATAGATCTAATTAATTGTCTGGCTCACGGGGGAATCGCCTTTCAACCTTGAAACGTTCCTCTTCATCTTCTAAACTCCACTCAAACGGCCTCGTCAAGGGCTCAAATTCTTCTCCCTTCCTTTCGATCTCCTTGAGCCTCTGAGCCGTCGCCGGACGGGAACGGTTGACACTGTAAACTTTAATACGATGGCACGACGAAGTAACATGTAAATCCCAGCTAAAATTAGTGTGAACTTCAGTCAATTTCGAACGGTATGAGAACCAGAGGGCCGATAAACTCACTTCCATGTGGAGCGAACGAATGTGGGCTCGGTATTATTTGACGAATCCCATGTACGAACACAGAACTCAAGCCATCCTTCTGGCTCGACGGGGAGCTCAACCTTCCACAATCTCCAAGCATGATAATGTTTCTCCGTCATATTTACCTGCGGAACAGCGTACCACACGTGCCCGCTTTCCATCATGAGAATGCATGATCAGTGGAGGTGAAGGGGTGACGTAGATCGAGTGGTACTCACCCATCAGGAGATACTTCCACCCTCTCAACCCAATTACCGCCTCCGCTATATGACCAGCCCTGGAGCTCGATTTTCCCATCGTGAATGATAACCTGTTTATCCTTCGGATAAAGAATCGCGCTCCTGCGTGAGGAGTCAAGAAAGTGCACAATAAACAAGCAAAAGGAGGCGTACGAAACAGGCATCTGCTGGATTGAGAACCCGTTTGAGTATTTAGCATTTTGCTTCCCGATCTACCGCAAACATGTTAATCTCCTATCAACCAAAGACACACGAAGAAGATCGACTCACTTGTTGAGTATAATACAAATACTCCATACTTTGGACGGGTCCATCGCTTGGATCAGATCTCGCGTTGATGCGAGTAAGCCATTTGCAGCTACGAGCACCGATATACCCCGTCACCACGACTCTCAATGGTGCACCATGGAGCTTCGGTAGATCAACACCGTTCATCTTCCAAGCTAAGAGGACTTCTTCGTTCTGGCGAACTTTGCGCCATGGGACGGAAACGGCGTAGTTGTAAACCGAGCCTTTCCTGGTGAATGTGTGAATCGGGGAAAAGATGCAGGAAGGGACGGAAGACCTACTTGAAATAAGTATCCGCGCCAAAGAATTCGAGGTGTTTGCATTCGGGTCGCACACCGCCACATGCAATCTTCAGAAGTTTCTTCAGAGGAACGCCTCTATAGACAGCGGTACCACTGAACAAGGACGAGTATTCGTATGAGCCGAATAAAGCACGGGGGATCGATATCACTTACATAGCACCTTCGCCCCATGGAGCATTGATCAATTCATCACCATCGCCGGGATACTCTTTAATTTGTTCAATCCTACGGGTCCCGCTGCATTGGATGGTCACAGTGACTTCTTCTTGCCTTTACAACCAGAAGCTTGAGTTGAAAGGATACGAATACGATGAACGCATAGACTTACGGGAACTTGTTGATGTCTTGTAAGTCCTTAAGCGAGATTTTGATAGGCTGGTTGACAAGACCGGTTATCTCAAGTTCGTACGCATCCTTGTCGATCTCGGGTACACCTCCATGATTTCGAATGCTGTCAAGTGATCAACGTCGGTTAGTTAATTCACGATCGGTAGGTCATCCCATGCAAAGCACCCATGGAAAGTGGCTAAAAGGAATAATACTCACAAGTGGTATTTGTTGGGGGTCAACTTGTCCGTTAAGAGTTGATCCCTCCGCGTTTCGCCATTGTAAGGGAAATCAAGGAGATGGATGATCTCAGGTTTCTCCTTGAGAACGGTCTTCCACGAGAAGTCAACGATGGATTTGAGGCCTAGAGCTTCGTGGTATTCTTTCCAACGGTGGCCGATTAAGACGGGGTTGGTTTCTGGGAGAGACTTGAACTGGAACTCTGGAAAGAAGTAGGAGAAGGTATTCAAATTTCAAAATCATCAAGATGGGGTGATGGGGGATGTCTCACCCGGGATAGGCGTGAACTTGTGTTGAGAGAGGATCTCCTTGGCGAGGGCTTTCTTCTCGGGGTACTTCTCCCATTCAATGTATCTATGGATCGAGCATGGGGGTATATAAGCGACCAGCGACCAGCGTGAAGGGGTTCTGATCTTCAAGTACTGACCCATGCCATCCAGGTTTCTCCTCTGCAAACATCGCTGGAATGTTGGAGCCAACGATACTGCCGTTTTCCGTCATCGAGGGGTAATAAGTATCTTACGACACGGATTGGTAACAAACTCAAGGTTTGGGTTTGGGGGGATATAAGGCCAAGCGGAATAATCGATTGTCCACTGAATGCGTGGGTGGCTCAGTGCCCGTCTTTATCCTATCGGAAGGGCTCAACAAAGGACAGAATAGAAGCCCAAGTGCCGTAATGGCAAGGGTCAGTGACAGCGATAAGATCATGAGGGGAGTGGTTAGAAAACTGCGAGATTGATTCCCGGGGGAACTCGTGTTGAATGTATTCGGGAAGTCGTATCACCACCGATGGGAGTATATGATTCTTCGTGTGCGTGTGTGTGCGTGTATGGAAGGAATATGAGTTGGGAAGTGATGGCCGTCATCAAGGATTGATTCTCAGAGTTGTATCATTGGATGGAATATAACTTTCATAAAGGAGGCTTGACGATTCCTCGACTGATTTTGTAGTACACAATGGACGAATCATCGGATGAAATAGCCAAGTATAGCTCGGGTGGATCGGAAAGAGATGTAAACGCATCGACCAGCCTAGGAGTCTCTGAATCAGTTCAGCCAGGAGTAAGAAAGTCGTTGGAACTTGCCATTTAAAAGAGAGTAGCTCTGATAACGAGCATGGTACGACGTGCGCGTCTTCTTCCTGGGTGCCAGAGTGATGATCAACGCGTCCCCAAGTCGCAACAAATGCACTACTCACCGTGTTGGGTCTACGTCCGCGAATGGCAGCTCTTGAGCATGGTTCCAAGTCAAGAACTTTCACATCTGACCACCGTTGAGCTGGACATATATTATCCGTAAAACGTCAGAAATGTGGGCGCGACGACTTACAATAAACTATGTCGTTATATGTGAGAAAGAGAGAACCTGCCCTGCGCTGATATTTAGCGGCGAGAGGTGCGAGAGCATCATACTGATTAGGTCGTTTAGCGTGATATCAGGATAAGGATGGCGAGCATACGGAAGGATGCGCCTCCATCGTCGTCGTCGTCGTCATTGCACAGGCGTCTGTGCAAAGCGCCTTGTTATTTCTGTTTGCACCAAACCATCATCATCAATGACACGGTTCTGGGTCCTCGACGGTCATACTCACACCACCAGATGGGGGTCATGGAGCGGACCTCAGCCGTTGATCATGTATAAAAATCAACCCACCAGTGCATAACATATCGCATTTATGAAGATGGCCTCCAACAACTACTCTTCCAACCCGTTCGATGACTCTACAAGTAAGTTCTTTGCGTCGCTTTTAGCAGCTTAAGACGTAGCTGAACCTCTTGCGCAGAGTCCAAATCGATGAACGACCCCGGTTTTGAAGACACCAACCGCGATTTTAGCGGGAACAAAGTCGATTCTGGCTTTGGGCAAGGACAATCCCCCGACACTCACTCGGCTACCGGTCGCCCAAACGTTGTGAGTATATATATTGTCAAAATTGTTCAGTTATGCTAACGACTCCTCCATCTAGACTGATCGTTCGGCCGGCAACGCTGGGTTGGGCATGCCTGCTAGCTACGAAACTACCGCGATCGGAAGTGGAAATGATTCTCCACGGGCGGGCATCGATTCCAACTCGAAGGAGCGCTACAATCAGCTTACAGGGCAGATTGATACTGACAAAGAAGCGCATGGTACTCGTTCGGGTGGTACCGATGCGGGTTCCAAGAATCCGTTTGGTCAAAACTCGTCGAACATCGATCATGGTTCCCTTAATCCGTTCAGTCAAAGTGCCGGTGGTATCTACGCCAATTCCGACCTCGGCGACGGCGCTGGCTTTGGCAGCACTCGGTTTCCCAGCAATGAGGATACGTTTACCACCTCGTATTCGAAGGGACAGTCAGAAGTACGTTCCCCCAGTTCCGAAGCCTCGCCGAATACCGCCGGTATTCAACAACAACAAGATCTTGATGTAGCGAACAAACCTGGGCAGACGAGCCAGTACTTCAATGCCGGTTCTACCCAAGGAGGCGGATATGGAGGTGGTAATCCAGATAGTGATCGAACCCACCCCAACAAGGCTGAAGCAACGCCAGTTTTGAGCTCGGGTAATCGCGACCACGACGGGGCTCAGCAGTCACAAAGTTTCAAGTCTCCCCTAGACAAGCAGGCACCCACACATGGAGACCGTGGCGGCCAAAATGTCGTCAGCTTCGATAAGGACACCAAGGGCGGCCTCTTTGCATCCGCACCCCACGGTGAAGATTCAGGTGGAACAGCGCAACATCGCGAGCCCACCAAACCTCTAACTGATGATACCTCTAAACGCACTGGCCCCAGCTTGAGCGACAAGATCAAAGGTAAGCTACCACAGAAAAAGCTTTTGTGTATGCTTTCTGACGGCTCTGTCTAGGCAAGGTAGAGCAGGCCGCTGGGAAAGTTGTTGGAAATGAAGCCATGGTTGAAAGGGGAAGGGAGAGACAGGCTAGTTAAAAGATATTTGCCTGGCCTTGTTACTTATTGATTCCTTCCAGATTTAGTGATTGTAAAATACTGGCTCACAATTCACGCCGTATCGTTGTCTCAGAATTGATTGATTGATGAACGAAGCTTTGTTTACTGGACATCATCCCAACGTCGCCGTTGAACAAACTACTGACCTGTGAGTTATCCCGACACTGAGTGATTGGTGGCGATACGTATCGTCCCGATGCGGTTAGAAGGACCGATCGAAGTCATTTGACTTTGTCCACGGGGTTTGAACCAATGTGAGAGACTTGTACTCCCTCTCACACATTTATCCTACGTCAGGCAACCTTCATTATTCGTCTCCAAGCTTCTACCTCAGCATTTCCTGAACCTCTTCTGACCGTGCACACTTTCTTCATTATCTAGCGTCATTGTCACGTCATGGGGAACATATTTAACCTCTGGTACATCGATCAACCCACTCTCTACCTCAATCCGACGTAAGGTGTGTTGATGGGTTTAAGGAAGCCCTCCTGCCGTCAATGCTTATGGTGACATGTTCACTCCACCCGTGGGGTACAGCGCATAATTATAGGCCTTCGGGTCGGCTATAGGACGCAAATACAGCCCCGTGAGGAACTTTTCCTAATAAAAGGTCAGAGTCATATTTATACCATCCGTTCACTTTTCCGTTCAACAACCATGCAGCCAGTCAACGAGAAAGATAGTGGTGATGTCCAAGAGGTGGAGAACCTCTCCGCCACCTCAAGCGTCAAGAACGAGGCCGCGATCTCGGGGGGTCTGCCTCCCCCAGGATCTCCAGAACGAACACTAGCTGAGAAGAAGCTGGTAAGGAAACTGGATATGCGGCTTTTACCTGCCATCTTCGTTATCTTCATCATGAACTATATCGACGTAGGTACTCCTCTTAAGTACTTCGGACGAACCGTGCTGACGCGTATCTCGGAAACTTTCAGCGAAATGGCGTCACAACCGCCCGTTTACAAGGCTTGGAGCAGGACCTAGGAATCACTGGTACACCCAATCGTTGGAGCTACCATTACCAGGTTGACTGACGCAAACCGGTGTTAGATGTGCAATATGCCACTGTGATTGCAATCCTTTTCGTTTCGTATTGTCCAGCTCAGGTACCCTCAAATATGGTGTGTCCTCTGACCATTACATCCGTTGCCTATGGAACTGATGATGTCAGTTATTGAACATTGCCTCGAGGTTTGTCTCTCCCTATCGGTCATCTCACTTCGTTCACCAACAAACTTCAAAAGACCCTCATTATACATTGGAGGTTGCGTCGTAGCCTGGGGCCTTACCAGTGCATTGACTGGGGTTAGTCAGTGTACGTTCTTACTAAACCATTCCGATGCTGAGATTATTTTAGATCACCCAAAACTTCGGAGGGATCCTCGCATGCCGGGTATTCATTGGCCTGCCCGAAGTAATTGCGTACTCACACGTTTGCTGTACATCCTGACAACTGGCTCTCGCAGGCCGCCTTCTACCCTGGCGCCATATACCTCTTATCTAGGTGGTACACGAAGAAGGTAAGAATAAACCGCGGGATCTAGTCTGAAATATAGCTTTTCGTCTCACGAGTATTTCTAAAGGAACTTGCCCTTCGCTCCGCCGTCCTGTATGCTGGTTTGCTGATCTCAAACGCCTTCGGAGCTGTAAGTGCTTCATCCCCGAATTTCTCCTAGGCTCAATTCTTCTCTGTAGCTCATAGCGGCTGGTATCTTGTCAACTATGGAGGGCAAGCGAGGGATTCGAGCTTGGAGATGGTGAGTACTCGATAAGAAAATCTTGCACCCCTACTCAACTATCGACCAGGCTCTTTTTCATCGAGGTAGATATTACCCCTTCTTAGTATCTACACAAGAGTCTCATCCGAACAACCAGGGGTCTATTACTTGCACAATCGGGTTCATCAGCATGTTAGTCTACAATATATTCTGTCTAGCAGCCAACCCATTTAAGTTGAATGCTTCTACTCTAGGTGGGCACTCCCTGACTATGTGAGTGCTTCTTGATATTCTCCAGATCATCGTACTCAAACGACGAATTACAGCCGCATAATACGCGTTGGATAAATCAGTTTGAGAGTCGGTTAGCGCAAGCACGATTAGCCGATGATGCTGGCGAGGCAGACAAGGACTCGAAGGAAGATTCGTAAGTGTTCTCATTTTCTGTTCAGCTAGATTCTTAACGTGGTTTTAGGGCGTTGAAAGGTCTAGTTATGGCGTTGAAGGACCCCAAAACTAGTATATTCGCCCTAATGGCTATATCTCAACTTCTAGGCCTAAGCTTTGTTCAATTCTTCCCAACGTATGTTTTACCTTTCTCAAGCATGACTCTGGCTGACGACTTATCAAGGCTCACTGAGACTCTTGGTTTCTCGACAACAGTTACGCTACTCCTCGCAGCGTTCGCTTTCGTCTTGTTCATCCTGCTTGACATTCATCCTAACATTACTTCTCGATAGACCGCCTTGGGTCTTAGCTAGCATTATGTGTTGTCTCAATGCCTGGCATGCCGGTTCGTCGATCTTTTGCTAAGCACACCATGAATTAACTAACACCAGCTGCTCTTTAGATCGCACTGGTGAACGCTTCTTCCATATCGCTGGTTGGATGTGGGGCGTCATCATTGGGTTCATCATTGCCCTCTGCACGATGAGTACTGGCGGTCGGTACGTTTCCTTATTCCTTATGGCAATGGGGTATTGCGGTAAGCAGTTTCACTTCAATCCACTACTGGTACTCATCCGCCCGTGCTACGTTTAGGATTTGCAATGACCCTGGTCTGGACTTCAAATGCCATTCCTCGACCTCCAGCGTCAGTGAGCCGGCACACTTCCATGTTGATCTCGGAATGACCGTTAAACTATAGGAAACGAGCTGCTGCCATCGGTATCGTTAACGGCTTCGGCAACATCGGAAATCTGTAAGTAAAATCATCCGACAGGCTCGTGAACATTGGATTCCTGCTGACTATCTTCATTAGTATCGGCTCTTACACGTGGAAAGCTGCGTGGGGACCCAAGTACCACCAGTCAATGGTAATTAGTCTGGCATCACTGGTGTTCTCAAGCCTGCTATCGCTTCGTACGTCACCGAATTCTTCATTTATGTTTCGGCGGGATGATGATTTCTTTCACCCCATAGTCATGCGACAAATGCTCGTCCAAGAAAATCGGAAGCTTGATCAAGATGAGAAGAGGTTCATGGAAGGTGCTGATAGAGGACGAGTTGAGGAAGCTGCGAGGCTTGAGGGCATCACATTTGAGCAAGCCTTGGAACACCGTAAAGGTTTCAGATACCTGTATTAACTGACAATTGACTCTCCCACCTTCAACGAAATGTAACACCACCACATGTGCCAATAGTTTTCAAGATCACTCAGTATCTAGAGAGAGCGCATCTTGAGCGCATCTGCCATGTAATCCGAGACCGTATCGGAATTTGAAATTTGAAACGGAGTTACAATGACAATGATGCACATGGCAGGAACAATCCAACTAGGTATGCCGCTACGTACTCAAGTACGCATCACCCAACAAGTATATGACTTTCGAACCGTTTCGTCCTGCTCTGGCCATGTATCTATGTCGTACGATGCGACGTCAAGAATGCGGGACCGCTCGTGCAACTGACGGCGTGGTCTTCATATACTTACTCGTGGCACGCAACGGCGTCCTCGAGGATGCCTGCCTGTTGCTTTAAAAGGTCGTAGAGCTGCAACGCATGTGAAGGACATCTTGCCGACCGTAAACTATGTGCACCTCTTCGTTGACTTCACCCGAAAACTGTGGTTGTACTATCTTCAAAGACTTGTGGAGATGGATCATAGGCATTTTCGCATCGATTAGTAAGGTTTTCTCTCCGAAAATCCCGCTTATCCAACTGATATTGAGTGTCCCCTAGATTATGCGATAGATGGCCTAGCAAATTGCCTGGAATACCTATGCAGTGTGTTTTCCAAAGTGTATCTTGCCATGAGGTTGAACACGAACTGACCGTAATTCCGGTGTTGATCCTTACCAGTGTGGGTCTATGACCATGCCAAAGGTATATCCACCTCTATAAGTCATGCTCTGGTCCAGTTTGGTATGTAGGCCATCACCCTCCTCCATCGGACACTGCGCTCAATTCGGCCAATCATCGCCTAGGAACTGACCACCCTTACGTGGCCTTCACTATCTTGGCTATCATCGCCGCTGGGCCCATTATCTTGCTCGTGGTCATTGTAGCTTTCGAACAAGCTGCGGTTTATATCGCCTTCTTCTTCGGCACGCTTACGCACGGCTTGTTTCGAGGTGAGATATAGATATTCCATTTGGGAATCTCTGTTGTTCTAAAGCTTAGCATGCATCCAAAGATTCGCCTTCGCGCTGGTACTGGACTATCAACGGGCAGCGACCTCCACCTAGAGACAGGTTCTTCTTGCGAGTCAAATCCTATTCTGAACGCTATAACACGAGAAGCATTGATAGCCATGGAGTCATGAGTTTGCGTGTAGTGGCGGGTATTCTGGCCGGGTATTTCTTTGTCGTTATCTGGCAAAGATGGTTGTAACAACCCCGGCGCGGTGAGCGCGCAGCCGGAAACTCTCCGCTCCAACCATTTTCCTTTGTATATCCTTCTCGGACCTTCTCGTTACTTACTTATCAAACCATGACACCTACCCATCGAGGTAAAGGTTAGCGGGAGAATACCGAAGCACGGCTGTTATGACATTGAGCCCTCCCCAGACCTGTGGTAACCCTTGTCATATTCCCAATGTCGACACCTTCCGCGAAGTGACACTCGCGAGTAACCATACTTTAACTCCGGGGCACATGAGGCCTTGAGGCCTTGCTAAAGTCCGGAGCGGTTCTCCACTCTAATTACAGATCCTTGGGAAAAAGTCCGCCTGGGAAATGGTATGCAATATGGGTTTGTGGCGAACTTCGCGCTTCGTGGTCTGATGAACTCCAAGAACACCTTTGATGGGTGGTTGTAGATCTCGTCCTCTATCGGCGGGGTGGACATTCCTGCTCCAGGGAAACTGAATGCAGTAGAGTTACTGGGGTACCTTGTATCTTTTGATGCCATCTCTCAACTTCAACGGCAGTACTCATGACAATAGATGGTTCTGGACAGTCCAAGCTGGCTTCCCAGATTTCGTCCACGGCTACGCCACACACCACCACATAACATGCGTTCAAAGTCAAATGACATATAGACGCTCACCTGCATCATGGAAGGCCTCAAATGCAATCCACGAGTTACGCAGCTCAACTCTTCGTCAATCCCTTTCAGCGGTGGCTTGGGTCCATTTTTTATCGATACAGGCTAAACTTAGACGAAGATTACGCGTCCTATTGACTAGCCAAGCGTGTCTTTCAATGGAAACGGTGTAGACGACGAACATAGAATTGCGGGTACGGGTCCGTAGACACCGCACCCATTCATGAAGCTTTGCCTCGTTGCAGAGACCAGGTATTCCATTGGAACGAAAGGCAGCTGATCCCCGGAGCACTATCGATAACGACATGCTATATTCAACATTCAGTCCAAGGTCTTACGGTTCACACCGCACCCCCTTTCAGTCACGTGGATGTAGCGTGACATCATGGCAAAACCGACCAATCCGGATGGGCAGGAGATTGGTATTGGACGATGCCTCGTGTTGGCCATCCGTTAGCTTTCGCCAACCTTCCACCTATAACTTGGGTCGAAGGCTGACTGGGGACCCCGAGGGCCTACCAGGCTTAGGTGCTTCAAAGCCTATCGGCCACCAGGTAACTCAGCTCAGTCACATATGTCTGTTATCTCACTTACCACTTCACCTCGCACATAACAGCCGTCTAGCCCTCGACTCGTGGCCTTGTCACCATCAGGCCTACGGAACTCGTTCCTCCATCTCTCTTTCATCCTCACCACCACCCAGGACCGCGACATACGTTGTAACGATAGTATGGGCATCTTCTCCAAGTGGTCGGCGGAACCTTCGACCCCGAAATTAAAGAGTGTATCTCTCCCCTATGATGAAGATAGAACCTCACCGGCTTCACGACCTCCATCGGATAAGATCGCTACGCTCAAGAAAGTCGTAGCAGATTCGAGACCGACGACCCCACGGACATTCTTCAGGACACGACGAGATTCAACGGCCAAGCCGAAATCATCTATGAAGACGAAATCAACGACTTATGACACTGACAAAGGTATGTCCGCACTATCCACCCCTGCGGAAAGGGATCGCAGTTGAAGGTGTTCATTTGGATTAGCCTCTCCTCCGATTGATTTGTCTGATTCGTCCAAGCCAATATCTGGTGAGTTTGAAAGAGCGCGGGATATTCAGATTTTCTCAAAGATATTCTTCAGTTAATTTTCAAGCGGGCGGGCCCTTTTGTCATGAACGTTGTGCGTCATTGGCTGGTGATTGCTAGTCCTTGGTACTCGTGGAATCAAGTGCTCATTCCCCACAGGTTCATCCAGTGCGACTGGGAGCGGGCTTCCAGAAAGTCAATCACGAATAAAATCGATACACAAGGGCGGCTGGCGTGAGTACTCACTGGCAATGCGAACCGGTCAACGCGTGTCTAAGTCCGTACTCAATATGATAGCGTCTTCGCACCCACGAGAAAATTATGCCGGCACGCAGACGGTAGCATTCCCCTCAAAGATGGATAATGACGCTTGCGGAGCTGCCAGTCAGGTCAGGCATGCTATGGGTAGTGTTCCTAGCAAGTCGTATCCCCCGTCAAGGAGCTTAGACCATAGTAAGTAAAGGGGAACTTTATTTTGACGGGAAATGCTCAGGCTCACCTTAGATCATGAATATTCTCGTCGGAGACACCACTCAACCGCGGACACTTCACCTTCGCTCCGTAAGCAGACTGCGTACGTTTAATATATCTTCTGACATAGGGTGTTTAGCTTCGCATTTGTCGTCCCGCAGAGCGGAGACGCCAGGGCCGAGCACCTGGACGACTGTGAAGAAGGGTTTGCCCTTTGCCTTTCCACGAGTAATCTATCAAAAACTAACCAATATATTAGTTCCGACGAAGGGGGAGGCGATATCTTTGACATGGCCACTGGTCGAGTACAACTACAAACGGCGACGACCGTTATTGTATTTCGATATTGCCTTCGACCCAGACATACCTGAGAATATCCGGGCGAAGAAATATGGCGAGGGAGTCTTCATGAACCTTACAGTCGCCGAGCGGGAGTTGCCAGTTTGCACTCACGATATCGTAACCGACATGCACATTGTATACCCCAAACTTCCTTCTTGGCCGATACGAGTTCACCGAAGCGAAGGGATCCGCTGTATAGACGTGCTTAGCGCCATATACAAAACCTTTCATCGGCAACTCTCCAAGGACGAAGTATACCAGTTGATACCAGCGGAGCACATGCATGCATTTGTTCCAGCATTTGAACAACGATGCCGGGATTCGCCGCGTCTGACGGAGTATGAGAAACGACAGGGAATGCGGAGAGTGGATTTATTGAGGGGCACCAGGATCTTCTCCGGCTTGAAGCAGCAGAGGGATGGAAGTTGGATATTGGAATTGGCGCACCCTACTGGACCTTGAGACAAGATCGCTGTGAATTTCGCATTTATTTCGGTTCGTCTTTCCTGTCTAGCCTGGGACGGTCGTCTTGACTCTAACTCGTAACTTGCTTAGCCTTTCTTTGCTTTCAATTTGCATCGCGCTTTCCTTTCTGACATCAATTTTCAACATTGAGGACTGCTATTTACCTCTTTCGCAAGCATTTCAAGCAACACCACTTCATACCACCATGTCTATATGTACATCTATGCTATGTCATCAGTTCGAGTATACCAATCTAACGCATACGCACCTATGTTAAACTTCCGAAGTCAATGAGGGACCCCCAGGGACATCTTCATGATGAAGTTCTTCTCAGTTCGAGATTATCCTAAGGAAGACACTCCATTCCACGCAAGGGTATGTGAAGGCATGAGAAGTGGCCAAAGATGACCTGACGGCTCTTCATCGATCCTTCCACGGCCCAGTAACGGTCGATCTGGTGCGAAGACTAGTCTAAATCGGCATGCGACCCCTTGATGAAGCTGTTCGGCGCAGCAGAGGAAACCGGAGAGCCGAGACAGCTGACGAGGAGATTGAAGGAGAAGAGTCTAGCCTGAGTCGAGTTCAGGAATGAAATCATTGAGCAAATAGTTCGTTCGAGTCCCGCAGAAGCAGTTCTGTGACGCCGAAAGACTTTATAGAGACCGCCGCACTGTTTCTGTGGGCCAACCGAGGAGAGAGAAGTGCTCATGAGAGACAGTCACGCCTCGCCAGCAGATTTAGCCCCTATTCGACTCAGAACTCATATAGACGGCGATCGTAGCCATTTTTCAGACGGTTTCTCGTTCATGTGATGACATTGGATAATGGGTACAATGAGGTGGTCGTGGTAAGAGAGGAAGAAGCAACGAAGGTAGCTGAACGAGTCAGTCGTCAGGGAGCTGTGACTCAAGGTCGGGCGCCTAAAATCGACCTTAATGGATTTACTTCCGACTAGGATGCTCGGGTCCAGCGGACGCGACCCCATTTCATCCCGCCAATCATATACATACAGGCTCAACAGACCAAACATACAGCTCCTATACACTTTAAGGTACCCTGAAACACTAACACCCCATTTTATTTTGACTTTGGCGCAAGATTGGCGTAAGGAAATGTCCGATACTATAGGCTAGGTGATGAACCATGGGAATCAAGGTTTGTTTTGGGATGTGCAGAGCAAGTAGCTGGCGCAATTAAATACCATTTAGAGGAGACCCGCAAGATTCTAATTTCCGGAAGTATATTTGCTCACAGTTCGCACCTTCGGGTGACTTCATTGCCGTCTGTCTGCCAGATGCGTTCTGATTGGTGAGCACCCAGTTATCTCCCCGACGCTACTCCCGCCGCGAGCGTCCAATAGCCTTCGCACTCGGTAGGTGATGGACTTCCTACCCGCAAACTACGTCAACATACTCGACACAAAAGCTGAGACAGACGGAAATTTCAACCAACCCTTGGAATCAAGCCATATTAAATTCTAGTCGGATAGCAACCATCGCGCCAGTACCACGCAAACACTTGTCCCGAGCTCAAGTACAAGGTCATTTAACCTTTTACGTACGCTATGTTGAGTGTCTGCTTTGCGGAGGTGACCCCTGGAGACCGAGTATTACTCTACTCGGTGCTTGATGTGAGCGAATTTATAGCACACATCTTGACCTTATGAATTACCACCCAACAACCCTTCCGGAGTTTCCCAAGTTCCTGTAAATAGAAGCATCGATCAACAACCTCCTGACACACCACCCCACAGCGAGGGCCGGGCAAGGACATACCTTCACGCACACGCAAAACACGAGCTATGAAGAGGTAGACGGCGATGCGAAGGAAGCGAAGCACGATCACTGCCTCAACATGTCCCAATAGAAACGACTGATGAAAGATGATCGATTGGTTGTGGCTGGATTTGAGTTTCGCAGTTTGCAGGTCTTGGGAAAAGGGAGAGGGTGGACGTGCCTAGAATGAGTAAGGAAACCTACCCACCGTACCTACCGTGCCCACAACCCAAGTAGTCGTCGTCGGAGAGTTGTACGGCCGAAAACGCAGTTACGCATTATTATGTCAAAGGTCAAACAATCAGCAACGGTCGTTCTTCGAGTCGTTCTTTTTGGGGTGAGTCGAACACACACCGTGTGGGAAATTCTTGAGTGAAGGAGAGAGAAAGTGAGGTTACATATCTGCAACAAGGCAAAAGCCAGGGACCGACCGAGCGCTCCCGGAGTCACCCACAAAAACAGGTCAGAAGGAGCCAGCGGTCTGGAGAGCATTCTATCTGTACACACCGACGCTATAGAAGATATGCAAATACGGTAAGTTTCCTATGCATCAGTCAGATAGAAGGTAAATTAAGTACCATCATCATTATAGAAGTTCAACTTGATCCAGCGCTGTCTGCGATAGCGTAAAGAGGTAGCAACGGACGAGACGACTCCGTGATAGGAACGCTCAAGAAAGCCGTATCCGCTATGAGCAATGATACCACTTTACAAGCACGACTATTGAGCTACTTTGGCACATTAACAAAACATCGTGTGGGAGGCACTCACCGCTGGCCCATAATTAAACAAAGTTGGAACGGCGAACTTTGGACCTGATCTCCTCGGAGAACCAGAGACTGAAGATGTTCGTGAATGAGCATGAGCAAGAAATAAGATGGAGATTTACCTTTCCACCTCGCGTCAAGCGTTCGGCACACCACAGGCACCCCGACTCGCTCGAGCAGTAAATCTCCCGCCACGTGCCAATTTGTTGTGCGATATTTACCTTGAATTTCGCAACCCAAACGTCCGCAGACCACCATACCATACTAGGCCTCCAAAACCCCTCCCAATCTCCACTTCTGTCCAGATGCAATCTTGAGATAACAACGAATTCAGTCTAGTAAGCGAGAGACTCATCAAGATTTTAGACTCTCCGAACGCAGGGTTAGAATGGCAATGCAAGTATGTGCGTTCGTACGCGTAATGCGCCAAAGGAGTGGCCTTACGGCCGAGGTTATGTGGCGCATCTCCAGGAAAGGCTTGGAAGTCTTACTGGTAACGCCAGTAGTGCACTATCCATCAGTATGGATACTTATGATAGGTGGAAGGGGTGATGCGTTAAATTAGGATTAGATGTCTGGATACACAGAATATCATTCGTTTGCTTCGAGTCCGATATTCAAGATATAGTGAGGAGAGCACCCACAACCTCGGTAATTATGTTCCTGCCTCAATTCAAGACGATTTTGCTTTACCCCCTCGCCGGTTTTTTCGTATATATCTTCGAACGCTCGGTACGCCGAACTATATTGAAAAAGTTCAATTCGATGGTGATGGACGGTGAACTTAGACTCCTACCTGAATTGTTGGATACAGCACCAATAAAGCAGCGCCAAGCGACCAGCCCCATTTCACCGCAGGGGGGAACGGTTCAGTAAATTGACCTTTGCTCCATTTTACGATGACAAGGAGTTCCGTGATGACAGTAGCCAATAAGAGCCAAACATGCTGGCCCATTCGAACGGCTTTTCTATTTGTCCGAGAAAAGGAAGAATTAATGAGTGGTTGCGCAGTGACAAGGCGATTGAAATAGAAGAGAGGAGCCCTTACCTAGGTGCGTTGATGTACTGGAAGAGTTCTCTCACAGCGGGCAGAGCACAAAGGAAGATGAACGCCAATCGGAGTATGATAATCGGGTGGTCGGGTTCCATCCATAAGAGACTCTACAACAAACGAATGATCAGTCTTTAGGAATGCACTCCCCGTCGAACGGAGACGGACGGGAGATTTTACACACCTTGAGATAAAACGGATTTAACTCTGCTGCGAGGAAGACCGCCAGCAAGAGAACCACCGTAAAATAATGCAGGAAGTCCGTGGCCGTACCCCATTTGAACGCAGTAAAGTCATGAGGAGAAAATTGACTGAGCACCCGGCGGGCTTTGGAGCGCAACCCACGATGCTGACGGAGTCCACGCCATTCGTAGGGCTGAGGGAGTTTTTAGACTTAGGTAAGGGTCTAGAAAGGTAAAGATTTGGGCGTTTCGTGTAGGCGTACCTTCACTTCGAGGTATTGGCATGTTTTCATGCCTGACATACATCGGACCATCAATCATCTTGGTAAAAAGGAAGATGTTTCAGAAAAGAACATACCAAGATATGTGCCGATCCAATTACAAACGAGGACATCGAGTATCCACTGTTGTTCATGATTTCAGCGCCTCAATGTCTAGCCATAAGAAGCAGGTAAAAGGGCATCACTCACATGGTCCCACCAGCACTTGATCAAGAGAAACAGTCAGAGATTAACCAACATCGGCGCGGGTGATTCCACACCTCAGCAAAGTTTGGCAACTGGTGTTGTAAACTATACTCTGCCAATTCAAACATGATGCTCAAGATCTGGATATTGCGGAGACTGTTTAATCCGGGGACACGGCAGAGAAAACGTGAGACACGGACCCAGCAGAACCAATAATCTCGCAGAATCATAGCTTTGCCGAACCAACCTAGTTCGGGGAGCGTGATATAAGTGTACATACATACGGGCACAAATTAGTGGCAAGAAGCGAACCAAGAGCGTGGGCAATGCAAAATATGTCGAGCGCGTTCTAGCAGATCAACGGATAAATGGAAGGGCTAGACATGGACAATATGGCAGCATACCCATATGGTTTGAGGAGTAAGTGTGCAGTCTTCGGCATAGCTTTTTTCGGGCAATGGAACGCCGAGAGTGGGATCGATGTAAGTCATCATGAGCCTTGCGGAGCTAAGATCTTGGAACAATAGGAAGACTAGAGCAAGCTCATATAGCAGGTTGATGCCCAGGACAATACGCCAGAAAGCAGGATGAGGCCGAATGAATGGACCATCTCTAAACTGGATCATAGAGAAAGCGAGAAAAGATGCTATGGCAGCATATACGCCACTGTGAAGATTTACGTGAGCGAGTGGTGACAGAAGAAGGATGAGAGAAAAGAGAGCACATGCGGCGTTTATCTCGACCTTCTTCCAAAAGGTCTTGGGTAGTGGCTGTAAATAGGATAAGGAAACCACGCAATGCGACGCTGGGAACTGGGGAATACTTGCCGACATATGCGAGGATCACTAGGCCAATTGAAAGAGCGGTGAGCGTGATTGGCTTATAGAAGAATCTGGGGTCACGGTGTTCATTTAACTTTGGAGAAAAGTAAGCATTAGACTCTGCCCTTACTCGACGCTTGTATCGTGACGCTCTTGGAAAGGAGCTATCCGGGTATATGATTCTGTACGATCTGCCTGAAATGGGCAGTTGTTATCTCTGTTAACCGCATAAACGGGACCCGAGAGATGTATGGAGTGACTTACGTCGTACCCTATGCAGCCAATCGCAGGTAGATAATAAGTGACGCGTTAGTGATGTAGAGGATGTCTTACAGCGAACAGGCACGCCGTCGATTCCAGGAATTGGTTCTGGGTCTGGGACAGGTGACAGAACAGCATCGGAGTCTTCTTGAGGAGAAGTTTCGTGGATCTCCTTGACGGAGCTCATGATGGCCGGTTTTTCTGATGTGACACAAGCGAGGCCGTGTGGGAAGCTATGTGAGAGAAAAATGAGCATGCATTGTGACCGACTAACGAGATACTCACCGGATGGATGATGAAAAGAAAAGAGTGACGGGCGCTTGTCTGCGCCGTTGCAGGCGACGTCGTGTTTGTTGGTGTTTCAATGATCGAAAGTGTGTCTTGCGTAGGCGGTGTTGGCGCGAACGGCACTGTCCGGCGGTACCGTGTCGGACCGCAAGTCGCTCCAGCGAACCTGGTTCGGATGGTCCAGGGGTGTTCAGGGGTGCTGCTGTTGTTTGGTCCTGCTCAGTCTTTGTAGTACGGGCCACACGTTCTGTCATCAAACTCGTTTCCCCCGAACAAAATATGCCGACGACTCGGAGGTTCCTTGGCCAACGTCTTTGATCCACAATCAGCAATGCCATCGCTTTCGGACCAGTCACCAATACGATATACAGCACTGGCGTACCATTTCCCACCCTTTGTACTGATGGTATTTGTCTCTGGCAAATGCAACCATCGCCAGATTCAAGTGCAGCCTCATCAGGCGATCCCAGCCCAGCAAGTCGGAAACTTGGCAAACACGAAATTGAACCCGGCATGTTCGGAGGGCTGTACGCTTCCCACCGTTGACCAGTTTGGCAACTTGTCAAAAGCATACCAGGTCGTCGCCACAACTAAACGCCACGGCATCAGCAATGTCTGGACGCTCGACGTTCAAAACGTCCAAACTTCCTTCGACGTTGGTCAGAAGGACGGGCAGCAGGCTCATGGATGACGCAATATTCAGTTAGCGTTTTTCAAGAGTGGGAAGCGGGACACACTAACCTTCTAATCAGATCATGGCTACTGCCCCCTCCCCCTCTTTGATCAGCCACGCCGAGCGACAAGGTGGGAGGGGAGAAGGAAGTTTGTCGGAATTTTGGCATTACCTTTCTGTCTTACGGGAGGCCCGAGTCAGATGCGTTCCGAATAGGACTAATTGGTGTACATAACCAAGGTATCCTTTGCTCTTTTCCCATGCTCAAGAGATGATCCCACTGATTCGAGTATTCTGAATGAATTGTTTTCCCTCCTCCTGCAATAGACCCATTTTCCATTGCTTGCATTTGGCAAGTCCATGATCCAGATCTTGGGGTCTAGCCTTCCGTCTCGCAGAGTGCCCATGACGGACATGTTGATGGGGGCTCTGAATAGACGGTCGACCAAAGAACGTACGCGGAGGAAAGCCCGGCCTCTTCCATCGTGATCGACACATGTAATCGGCATTCTACGTGCTGGCGTTCTGATTTCTCTCGACCAGCTCAGACCCTGGTTCTCGCTTGCTTCTCCGACCCTGCAGCAGCTCGCTCCTCCTCCATGTCTTTGCAGACAAGCGGAGGCATTTTCCCATTTTCCCTATATGTGTACTCCGCAAGAAAGGCAATCGACGAATCGGAAAACACCTTCGAGGTCCTGTTTTGCAGAGCGACCAGATGCAAAAATACCACACACGCATACACAACTTGTACCTTCACATGTGCTACACCCCCGTCCCCAGCTTGCTTGTTTGGGCCGTAACTTGTAAGTGACTCCCTTCCCCCCGTGTTAACGAAATAACCAGTCGTCATTCGCGTAAAACTCATCCGAGATCCAGCTGTCCAGGCTGCATCCCTGAAACTTCCAAGCACTGATCAATCTCCTTCTCCCTTCTCCCATCATCCATGCATAAGCCGATTTCAGGCTTTCAGGTCCGTCCCGCGCTGCGAGTCCCCTCTCCATACCCCCTTCTGAACCTATTGGAGTACCTGGCCCGTTTCGATTCGATTTCGATTGTAATCCTTTGTTTATACACCCACGTATAAATCTGTTCCAACCAAACTCAACCGTGATCTGCCAGATCCCTTTGGGATCTTACGATGCGCTACTTAATGGCGCCGCATTTTGGTTCATAAGGATGCTTTCCAAGTTGACTATTTCCCTCTCACCACTGCTCGACATGATGACAGACTCCTACCAACAAGGCCTTCAGCTTAAAGGCGAGATCATGGATTTAGAGTTCACTCTCGATAGCGACCACCGGTTAGTTGCTTCTCCTCTCCATCGCCCATCTATCCCCCCTCTCCGTCGCGGAGTAGCGGCCTTCCAACAATTACCTCCAAAATCATCCGAAAATATTCGCGCCAGAAAGCTCACTATCTTCCCCCTTGCTGTTGTTGTAGCAAGCGCCGACGGAACAGAACAACACAAAGCTGTCTCAACTGTCACACATCCAAGCGCAAAGTACGTTCCATCCTTCTCTATGGAATTTTCCATTCCATGATATTCCGCCGAACGGGTTGCTGACGCGTAACATGTTCACAGTGTGATAGAAAGCGCCCTTGTCAGCGGTGTATCCAACTAGGCCTGGTATCTCAAATCCATCTCATATAACGTTCTTTCCTCGATTCACGAGTGCCCGGCGTTCTCCTCGTCAGACCGGCCTTTGCGTATATGAGATTGACGACCCCGCATTAAGGTGAGAGAGCGCACACACTTTCAATGACATCCTTCCCAGGCTTTGACTAACTGTGGGTTTTTTCCCTTTATCTCTTTATCCCTTGTCCGTCGTCCGTCACCTCCTCTGCCTACTATCACAGAGATGATCCGTCAATCGACGAAAACACGCGCCTTCGTAACCGCATAGCCGAGCTGGAGAGTCTGGTCCGAGAACTGAGGGGTGCGTGGTTTTTCTTCTCTCTCTTTGAATTCCTCTCCCCTTGCACCACTCCTTCGGTTACTCCCGTTTCCTTTTAACCCCTTCTTTTTTGTACGGGCAATTTCCTGACCTTTTGATTTGGACCTTGATAGGAAAGCCCCATCCCAGATGGGCAGACAGCAACTTTGGGAATGGGGACCCCAGTGAGAAGTGGCATTCTCGTGCATCGAAATCTCATGCACAGGGAAATTCCAAGCAACCGCCTCCACCACCTGGAGGAGGTAATCATAACAATCATGGTGGACAGAGCATGCGAAATGGTGCCGGCGGTGTTGGGGGTGTTATGTCTTCCTTGCTCACCCCCATTAAGACTGAGGCCAATGCCGAAAGTATGCATGCGCAGCTTTATCGCTTCACTCCCTCCCCTGGACCATCTGGTGTTCGATACTCCGCGTTCCATGGCGAACCACGTTCCCCGTCGACCTCCTCCTATGAGGGCGATCAACGACATCCTCTCCATCATCATGCCTCTTCAAACAGCCCACCCATGCCATTCCATCCTTCCACTTCAGCTCCTCCAATGTCTTACGTGGGGCACCCCAACTCAGGCGGCGAATCTCCCTACTCTGACACACGCAATGGCCATGCCACCATCAATGGTAGTCAGAATTACCAAATGGTAGACAACCGGACGTACAACCAACCTCAAACCGGGTATACTTCCTCGAACGACCCCATGTGTCCCTGTCGGACGAATCCTGCGACAACCAATACCTACATCTTACTGTCTCAGCAAGTACAGAGCACGCTCTCCGCAGTGCGCCAATATAATAACCATCCACCTGATTCTCGGTGCCTTCTATATCGACGCATCTTGGAACTACATAATCAATTACAGTGAGTTTCACCACGCCTCGGTGGTTCTTCTCCTTCCTTTCTTCGTATTAGACTGATGCCCCTTCCTATGAGAATTAGCGGTAACGATCCAACCGACGCCGCAGGTCCATCCTATGATAACCTTTCGAGCACTCCGACGGATAGCGAGATTATGACGCCTCTTTCAGCGTCTAGTGGCCATGCTTCCTTCCACGCGACCGGTTCAACAGGCTCTGGTGGCGTTTCTCCTCAAGAGTGGAATACACTAGCGGCAGCAGGGTACAACCCTTACTTCCCTCTAACCTCAGGCGAACACCATAATCATGTATACAGCCACGTTATCACTTGAAATTAAGTAGCTCGCTTCTTTTCTTGCTTTGCTTTGCCTTCGCCACGCTTTTTGTATCGATCATCATTTTTGCCATGCTTCCGAGTTCTCTACACATTATAGCGATTTGAACGCCCCTTCCGTCGGTATACCTTCGTGTACAATAAGTAATACATTGTACCAATAGTTTGAATTACATTATGCTGTTGAAGAGTTAATCGGGGTACCACACGTGTCCCCACATGTTGCTTCCTTTTGTAGTTGGAAGCGAAAGACACGCTGGGAAGAGGGTTCCGATCTCGTCACTTTGCCTTGCTCTAGCTTCCACATATCGCGTTCGATGAACAATACTTGGCCGTCCCTCCCTACCAACAACACTGTCGACAACCGAGTGCCATAATATGACGGACGTTGTTGACCTGATGCCGTGTCTAGGGCTATCGATATGGGGGCAACTTCGATTGTCTCTCGTAGCTGCGACCGATGTTCGATAGGTTTAGATGTTCTCCAACTTCTCGGAACAATTATACATGTCAGAAAACTCGAACAACAACGATGAATGGGGACTGATGGAGTGAGAGGAAGGGAGGGGGTATGTTGGGGGACTAAAAAGAAGAAAGGATACCCACGCAAGCATCTGGAATAGACGGTCCGTAAGTTCAGATTCGTCGCACTCGACTGATGGCAGCGCTTTGAGGATGCTCTCAAAGGATCGGATTCCATGTTGCACTTTAGGCCATTCTTGGCCATCTCGCCCATCAACACCATTTGAAAAGCCAGCGCAGGTACGCTCTTGCGGAGTGACAGATCGAGAAACAATCGGACCACCGGAGCCATGATTTGTAACGAGGGTCGCATCGTACGAGTAGGATGTAGGTGTGCCACCCTCTTTCTCATCTGCGCAAGTCAAGCTAGGGGCAAGAAGAAGCAAGTTGAAGCCGGCAAATTGGACATCTCGCGGAATTATTTTGTCAACTTCATCTTCGAGCGGGTGAGTTGAATCTGATAGCAGAAAAGTAGATACCAGATGGCCTCTTGAGTAGAGCTTTTGCGTGGCTGGAGGTTCGGTTATGTTTGTCCTATCAGTAACAAAGATCTTTTGTTTTAGTATTTCAGTTGCAATGCCGTGCCTTTTACGGTCGCGCGCAAGGATCCGAATACTCACAGTAATGCCACTCGTCCGGTCCGATTTAGACCAAACCAAGTACCCCCAGCGAGTTCATCTCGGCCTGATAGAACTAGATGGGATGGTGTATCTGGACCGGGTACATTCCCGAATGAGTGAAAATGGGCGTCCTCGGTGGGTCTATCCAGGAATTCATCACGATTGGTAGCCAAGATACTAATATTTGTACTCAGAGGGCACGAAAATGCTTCATATTTTGCAGCACGCACAGAGCATACTTGGAATGATCCATGGCCCAGAAAACGATGCACATTCTGCCAGACAGGGAAGGAACCAGGAGGAGAAGGAGGGCTGGGCAGTGGGAACGAGGGAAAGATCAGTTGGTGGAGTTCCCGAAATACAAGGAAGATTCAAGACCAGCTGGGCGTGTGTGAGTAAAAGGCTCAAAGCGAGAAAGATCATGCGCACAAGGGCTGGGCAGAAGCGGGAAGGAATCCAGCAGTTCGCTCAGGCGCAGGTTCGCAGTCAGAAGCAACTCCCTTTATGGGCGCCTAAGCCAAAAGAGTCTTGTTCCTCTTTTGGTCACAGCGTCCTCCATGTCTGGCTCCTCCATCATCGTCCTTGATAACGGGGCCTCCACAATCAAGGCTGGCATAGCGAACCAGAGCTATGAGCACCCAAAGAAAGGCTCTTCCTTGCACCTCTCGCCAATAGTAAATATTGACTTTTTATTATCTAGAATAATACAAAATGCAGTCATCCGCTCAAAGGGTGACAAAATGACTTATGTCGGCCACGAATTCGATGCTTGTCGAGATCACGCGTCTTTACACTACCGTTTGCCTTTTGAAAAGGTTTGTGCACGCAGAAGTTATGCGCAGCAACAGTAATAAACTTTCCAGGGTCTCCTCGTAGATTGGGACGCCCAGAAAGCTATCTGGGATGGCCTCTTTTCCAATCAAGTGTTTGGGGTGCGTCAGCAATTTGGCTCCTCGAAATGGGTAAAGAATGGGTTCTTCAGGTCGATACCACCGAAGCCTCTCTTCTAATCACCGAACCCTATTTTAATTTTCCGAGCATTCAAGAAATATACGACCAGTTCATGTTCGAGGAGTACGACTTCCAGTCGTACTTTCGCTGTGCTCGTGGGCTATACTCCGGTCACTCCACCCGGTTTCTCATGCTCTCCTTCTAGCGGCGTCTTTAATTCCACACGGAAACCTCTTCTCCAATTCAGGTGTCTCAGCCCCGGAATGTGTCTTGATTATCGACTCCGGGTTCAGCTTCACGCACGTCGTGCCCATTCTCCAAGGAAAGGTTATCTGGTCGGCAGTGAAAAGGTCCGCCACTCTTCTCTATTCCCCTTTCAGCGGTGTCTATACAGACCACCCTCTTCTCCCAGGCTAGATGTAGGCGGAAAGCTTCTCACTAACCACCTAAAGGAGCTGGTTTCCTTCCGGCAGTGGAACATGATGGACGAAACATATATTATGACTGACGTCAAAGAATCATGTTGTTACGTCTCAGTCGATTTCAAGCAAGACCTTGAGGCCTGCCGGTACGCGCCGATAGATCTTTCCCTTCAGACCAGCTGATGAACCGGGCGGCTCTGATAACAGTGTGAACGCATCGAACTCAATTGTCAGGGAGTACGTTCTACCCGATTTGACCAAGGATCGCAAGGGAAGACTTCGACACACGGGGGAAGTCCTTGCGGACAACGATCAGATACTTGTCATGAATAATGAACGATTCACAGTCCCTGAAATTATCTTCCGGCCTGACGACATTGGTAAATTTATTTCGTCTGGATTTTCTCATGCTCTATCAGTGGCCGATGACTGACATCTCTGTCTTTATGACTTGGATTGCTAGGCTTAGAGCAGTCTGGCTTAGCTGACACTGTTGCTGCCTCCGTTTCTCTGCTGCCTCCAGACCTCCAAGGCATGTTTTGGTCTAACATTATCTTGATCGGGGGTACTACCAAATTCCCTGGATTTCGCCGTAGGCTGTAGGTGCATCTCTCTCTTAGGGTTTCAACGTGTCCGTTGATCTTGTATACATCCCATTCAAGAGTGGACGAGCTCCGTTCTTTGGCTCCCGTGGAACATGACGTTTTCATCCATGACTGCTTGGAGTAAGTCCCTTTTTTCCCTTTTCATCCACCCTGTTTCTTTAACTCATCAACATTTCCTCTCCGTCTTCCCTTCACTGGGTCATCACTACAACCCATACAGCCCTATCACAGAGGCGTACCGTTCTGCGTATGCCTTTTCCATTAAGGATGACGGGGCTCTTTTTCGGTCCGTAGCCGTGACGAAAGACGAGTATGCTGAGAGTGGGAGCAATGCTTCGATTCGAAAATTTGCCGCGAGTGACTGGCAAGCAGGTGGGTTGGAGATCTCGACGCCACAGCCTGGTCAACCGCGAGGCGAGGAGGAACGCACACCACAGCAATCGAAACGGCTTAGTCGCACACGGTCAAAGCTTATACCAAATACGAGTACGAGTACAACCTCAGCTCGCCGGCGCTGAGACTCGAGGCATAGAGCCCTTACGTCCCTCCCCAAGCTAGAAAAAGAATCGAAAGAGTCAACTATTCTGTGGCTCATCCACATCACAATGAGTCGGCTCGCTTTTCCCTTTTGTATACATACCATCGCTGCCACTGCACGCCATCTTGCGTCCATTCCACTTGGGGTTTTTGCTATTTTTGCTCTGATAATGGTCTCCCTGTATTGAATGGCCCCACATGGTGTAATAATAACAACTTGCTAATAAACGGTGGCTGCTTAAACCCATTCCCTTTTGATCACTTGCGAAATTCTGATCGTCTCCAACGGTCACTAAGACCATGGGTACGTCCCCCCTCTCGGGGGAGCATCGAGGATGATTATGGCACGGATGGAGCACGGCGATCGCGTTGTTGCACAAGACAAGGTAACATAATGGTTGGGTCGTATCGCCAACACCCGCCACGATCATCAAAACGATTCGAAATGCTGAGGATGCGGTTACGGACGTCGATATAAATTCGTGATCGTAGCGGTGACTCCTATCAAGCCACCAAAAGTAACCACACCTGTCACCACATTCTTGATCATTTACTTCCCAGCGCCATGATTGACTCCTTGCTTGGCAGAAAGCGTGAATCGGTTAGTAAGTAAGAACCAGTGGCTACCCGCCTGGGGTTATAAGTTGCATAACGCCTAGAGGTACCCGGATACCGACAATTTTACGGCACTTTGAATTGATTATACTACAGACAGAGCACAGACAGATCACATATCAGGCATTCAGGAACGATAAAAGTAGGAAAAATTGATGAGTCTCCGGCGATTACAACCTTGTTGCAAAACAGAATACGCGGTGTGAAATACAGAAGCCCGTTACATAGTTATGGGAGAGAAGTTCTTCCTCGTTACGCGGGAGGGTTTGATGGTGGGGCATCTGCTTTTTGCATAACTTCCATGAGAAGAGTTTGATGTTCGACATCCAAGATTGTGGTAGCTGCCTGATAACCAGATGGATTTTTCATTTGGAAGGCTAAGTGAACATGAGGTGATCAAGAACAATCATACTGGGTGAGAGGAAGGACGCACTAGTCAAAGCATGCTTAAACGATGCATATGGATCCACATTGTCGAGGGGTGTTATGAAGCCGAGCTCCTCTTCGATGTCAGAATCAGAAGACTCTTCGTCGTCGTCTTCCTCAGCAACCGTATCTCTTCGGTCCCCTTTCTCGCGCAACCGCGCACTCTAAAGTCAATGGTTACGGATGTCGCATACGAGAAACAAAACGCAACACAAACCTCTTGTGCTAGCATTTCCAGATAAGCAGAGTCTTCATCCCAGACATCGTCTGCGTGAGAGTAGCTTAACGACGAACTGTTTACGTTCGAAGAGATAACCAACCATCATTATCATTCATGTTCAACAAGCCATCATCGAGAGTCTCATCATCTGATTCGTTGTTGTAGTCGTCTTCCAGAGTCTTGCGATCTGATAGGGGGTGAGTAACTAGCTTGTAGGCTCAATCAATAGCACGAACTGGCTATGGCCGTTGGTAGACCCTTGAAGATCTTCAATGCGCCGCCGACAATGTGAGGCCAGCCGTCTTTCAACGGAGCAGGAATGGCTGCTTCGTCCATCTCCATCAGGGCACAAAGGGCAAGGATGCTAAGCTTCTTGTCATGTACTCGTGGAAGACGGGCATCTGCGTTCTGAATGGACTCGAACCACTTGTCGAAGAAGACACGCGCCTGACTCTCCATGAAATGAAGAGCGGCCTGCGGGTTGTACAAGACAGCATTGATCAGAACTTCGAGGTTAGCGAGACGAAGTGCTGAAGTTTCGCAAGTATCGAGGTTCTTAAGAGCCGTTACGATAATTACCGACAATGCCTAAATCGAGCACAGTTAGGTCGGTACAGGTGGAACTAGGGATAGAAGGCACATACGTCGTCGACAACGCCTCTCAGATTGAGCAAGATGGACTCGGCAAGCTTGGAGCCATTAACTCGGTCATTCTCTCCCAACTGAGGGGCACTC
This sequence comes from Pleurotus salmoneostramineus, assembly GCA_002583695.1. Taxonomy (NCBI): domain Eukaryota; kingdom Fungi; phylum Basidiomycota; class Agaricomycetes; order Agaricales; family Pleurotaceae; genus Pleurotus; species Pleurotus salmoneostramineus. The sequence continues at coordinate 145,743 of BEWF01000215.1, forward strand.
ATGGCGGTAGTGTAGATATCCAGGACCATGTGACGGTAGTCTTGACGGGCTTTGAAGACGTCCGTTCCGAAGGAGACAAAGTTGTCGAGCGACGGGAGCATCTCTGGACAATGTGTCAGGCATTGACTCAGAGCAAGGGTAGGTATCGATCACATACCGTCCAAGAAGTCAATGGCTTCGCCTTTGAATAGTTTGTATGTCTCTTCGAAGACAGGCCACATACTGGGCGAGATGGATCGCATCTTGAATGTGAGACTATCGACGAGGTCAAATGTATAGTCAAATAGGTCTAGCGAAGGCATATTAGCTATCGTCATAGGGTAGCGGCATGCGCCGTACCAAGGAGTTTGTTCTGAAGCGTGTAGAGGATGACGGGAATGACCACTTCTTGGACTTGAGATAGGATTTCCGGTGAGCTGTCGATCGAACCAATAACCTGAAGAACGTGAGTATGCATGGCTTCAGCACCTCCGATGACTAACACATACAGAACGAATGGTCTTGGAAACACCCATGGCGGCAAAAGTCTTATCTTCGTCGACATCGGGCAGAGCGTCCAGATCGAGGTTGGCAATACCGGCGTCATCCCGGGAGGTGATTTCCGTGCAGAGTCGGAGGTATGACTCACACTACAGGACAGCCTAATGTTAGAGGAGGAAGCAAGATGGTTGGAAACGTCGGAGGCTTACCAAACGAGCGGTGAGCTGGGCGGCCACAGGTAAGAGCTCGGTCTGGAATTGCTCAACCATAACCTCCATGCTTCGGTTCAGAATATCGAGGTCGGTCTCATCGGAGAGCTTGAGAAGGTCTATGGTGTGTGGGCATGAGTGGGCATGATCAGATTGCATGCTACGTGTACCCACCTTGAATGACCTTCCCGACCTTTGGTGCGACGGCGACTCTAACTGTGGGAGAGTCAGCGCGGTTCAGCAGTCCAGGAGGAACATGTGGGGCCCACCGCTCTCATGCGCAATAACCAACTCAGTGAGGGCCAGAGCAGCTTGAACACGGACAGGGAATTCGGGGTCATCAAGGGCATTTGCAACTGCGTGGAAATGAACGTTCAAATTCTGCACGGAAGTATATTTAGATTTGGTAGCATTATAGAGCGCCGAGGCAAGAATATAACTCGTACCTCCTCGTTGCTCCATTGAATACCCAATTTTGTCAACGTTCCGATAATTTCACAGGCCTATATACCTTATAAGCTTCTTGTTTCAGGGTATAGAGGTTAATGGACTTACGATGGCTTTGAGATATGGTTCGCTTGCGGTGAAAGCTGGGGTGACATGCTGTAGGACGAACTGTTCCATGTTGGGACGGACATCCGGGTGTCTCATGATGCAGGGCCCCAGAGCTGCAGTCATGTTTAGTGCACCGAAGCGCTGAGGGGCAGACGGGTTACTAGAAGATGATGTTGTAGTGCATATACGTTGACAGGTATTCAGTGGACATACGAGTTCAATACCGAGTTGATGAAAGCCAAGATCGGCATGAGGGTTGATTTTGTTCGGTTGCTGGCAATTGAGAGAAGGAAAGTGGTGGCCGAGGAGATAGGCGTAGCGTAGTTCTCATATTCATCTGTCAATGAACGATCAGTTCTGACTCTACCGATTGTAGGTGTCTGACAGCAACGAACCAACGGACGTCCTGACGTAGTCTACGGGATCATTCTGCCAACGCTCTTGTTTGGCAGCTGTGAACGAAAGCTGGGGGAATACGAAAGACGAAACGAGTTTCTCGAAATGTGGCTTCAAAAGCTTCCAGGTAGACATGGGTTTCACGCTGATCGGTGATCGGTGAATGAGTAAAAATTATGGGTTTGAAGCGCAAATGAACCCACCATTCTGTGAAGAATTGGAAAATCTGGTACTGACACTTGTTTGAAAGCCACGATTGCCCGGACACGAAGAGTTCAACTTGGGTTAAGTACGTGGAAAGGATCTCTGGTGCGAAGGTTTCTACGAAGCGCGCTGCGAAAGTTTTGTATGCTTCTTTCATCGTAGATGGGAGCTGCGATGGGTTTCCGTATCTATCACATTGTCAGCTTGCCGATCTCTGAAAGAAGAGTTGATATACCGATGGAAAAGGCGGAATAATACACCGTACGCCCATTTCTTGGCCAGCCACCATTCACATCGTTCTCTATCTTCCTCATCCGCAGGGACGGCTTCGGCAGGGACCTGGAACTTGATGACTGCGAAAAGAAGTTGACCCCAAGGAACGAAACTATCAACGTTTTGTTGATGTTCGGACAAGCTGACAATGATAGAAGTCTTGTAGGTCTTCAAGATCAAGTGTAGCATCGCCGGGATCTCCTGTGATGCTGGATTGATATTCGATGTTCCTGGGTTGGAAACGGAGTGCAACATCTGGGTGGCAATTGAAACCAAGGATGGGAATAGTTGCTCGATGACACCAGGGAGGATATCGGCTTTCTGACGGAACCTATATGATTGGAATCCTCAATGTTGCAGGTCATAGAGGAGACAGCCACTATCGCGATGCCTACCTGAAAGCCCTGATAACCTCCAATGAGGCCAAGCAACCTGCATGAACGTCCCTAACCGCGCCACTCGCAAGCAGTCTTTTCACTTCATCAATCAATCCGGGCCAGTGATCAGGATAATCATTGACAACCAAGTTCTTCAAGGTATTCGCGAGTTGGAGACTGATGCTACGAGACGGCGAGGCCGATATCAACTGGAACACGGAAGCTTTCAGCGCTTGCTTGTCCGAGGCAGGTATAGGCACCCGTTCGGTGCTGGGCTCGGGGTTGTAGTGGGTAAAGACGCGGTTCTTCAGCCACACAGCACATGCCTGGCGGGTGGCTCTGCGCGTCAAGGAGTTAGATCGTCGAGTAGAAAGGTGCCAGAGGACGAGAAACGCGTCGAAACACGTACATATCGACTGTATCGGCTCCAATAATCTGGAGAAGAGCTGTGATGAGGCCTTCTTCATTGGCAACCTAGCGTAATTGATAAGACCATGGAATTAAAGATAACATTAAGTGTCTAATTGACAGCAATTCTGGTGAATGAAAGGGCCTACTTTTCGGATTTGGAGCTCGCCAGCCTTTCTGACGTTGGGATCTGGACTAAGAGTCGTCGCGAAGAGATTAGAGAGAGTTTGGAGGTCCATGAGAGTCGTAGTGTTTCAAGAGACAAGAAAAAAGACGTCGCCCCAAGATACCGCACGCGATGGGTATAAGTATACAGAGAGCCTAAAACGACAGCACAACTTGAATGGAAGAAAGGTGAAAGAGAAGACGGATTCCCAAAAAATTGTGCGACTACAACGACAAACCCTTCGTTCAAACGGGGTAAGCAAGTTGATCAGATCCGTTATGTAATTATCGATGAGCGATGACCTCTACAATCAGGGTACGTATTCGAGATACCAATACTCGAGGTACTTGGAGGGGATGGCAAGATTAACAGCAAGATACGAACATAGCATCAGCAAAATGCAGCGCGCTAACGCGAGGGTATGGGCGGATGAGATGCGCGAAAAACTCGGGACGTCATCCAGGAGGAGAGAACTTTGTGTTAGAAGTATCAAGGACCCACAAGACACAACACCATGAGGCCCGTCTAGGCAAATCTCAGTGCTCGGTAGTCGAACTCGTGTCGTCAGGACGTCACCGTCATGCTGTTTCCAAGAGAAAGCGCCACATCCCAAACATCAAGTTGACCAAAAAGCCGACTACAAGGCCCATCTGCATTCGGCGCCTGTATCCAATGAATGATAGAACAAGGAAGTCAGCCCTCAGTCAGATGGACAAGGAGGAAGAGGAGCCATGATGTGTTCGAGGGTGAAGGAAACGAAGAACAAGGTCAACTCACGAGAATATCACACTTCCCACTCCTCCCAACCCTTCATGTAGATCTCGACCATCCTCCCAGACTACTGGAGAACGGGACTGAAAGAGAATAAGTCAGGGACCGCGAAGGACAGGGAAGGATTCCATACTACCTTGCGCATATAGAAGAATGGAATTAACGGGAAAAAGAAGCCGACGACCAATCCGAGCATAATAGAAGAAGTAAATGAAGAGGAGGGCGAAGAAGAGAGCGAGGCAGTTGAGGGGGAAGATAGATTGTCTATCCATTGCTCCTCCAATGCGCGAGCGTGTTCGGAATCTTGGGGCAAATTAACAACTAGTGTATGGAGGCTACGCGTCACTCACATTCTTCCTCTGTCTCAAACTCGGCCGCATCGAGGTAGTTAATATTAGAGTGACTATGAAACTGTTGACGGAAATTCTGGATGTCATCTTCCGAGAAGCCCAGGGCGACGAGACGATCGAAGCCGCGAACAGGCTGCAGTTGTCCTGACTGCGGAATGGGTATCAGAACTTTTTGGGACGCTGGTCGTGAGACGTTGCGAGCGATACTACGCACCTGACCGTCACCTTCATCCTCCTCCTCGTTAGGCTCAAGTTTCGGGCCGACAGAACAATGAATCCAGATGTGGCTTGGGCCAGTTTCCTCGTCCGAAAGCTTGCCTGGGGGCAACGGATTGGTAGGCAAAGTGGGTGAGCTTCCCGTGGGTTTGTCCCCTGCCAATGCCCGCTTCTGACGCGTCTCAATAGTGGATAGACAGTCGTATATTGGTGTAGAGTCGAGCAGTAAGCGACCGGAGTAGATGAGACGAAGTCGCCTGTCCCTGAGTTGTGGGCGATGTTCACGAATCTATCAAAGTATGAGTGTAAGACAAATATCCGGATATGCATGAGCATGAATTGGGCAGCATACCCGCTTCTTCACGTCTCTGACCAAGTCCGTCGGGCCCATGGTCAGAGTGAGGTCGGGCACTCCCTCGGTAAAGCGCACGACCAGTTCTTTGGAAGGTATTTGCACATTTTCAATGTCTGGCTGCTCGGTAGCTCGTTGTTTCCCTTTGGCTTTGTCACTGAGAAGCGCAGGCATGGCGGTCGAGAGGGTCGGGGAGTGGAGCGCCCGTGGCACCACTGCCTGCGACCGTGAGAAAGCGTCATTTGGGTGGTCGGCCTGACTCTGCCAGCTTCAGTCAGCCACATTTCTGCCATTTCCCTCTTCCACAACCTTGAAGCCTTTCCTAACATTCCATCGCCACCATGCCTCGCGCCGAAGGTAGGCTCATTCTTGTGTCCCTGGTCCTCTTGCTGATTTGCTTGTAACTAGTTGGAACACCCAAATATCTTGCCAACAAGATGAAGTCGAAAGGCTTACAACGTCTTCGTTGGTACTGTCAAGTCTGCGAGAAGCAATGTCGCGATGAGAACGGATTCAAGTGTCATGCCGCCTCTGAATCACATCTAAGACAAATGCTAGTCGTTGGGGAACATGCGGGCAAGCATATAGCCAACTTTTCCGCCGAATTCCAATCAGCCTTTGTAAAGCTTCTTTCACGACGGTATGTCCCATATGTATGCGCGTCATTGTTCGGGAAACTGATCAGTCACTGCCCTCCTTGCAGATTTGGCACGAATCGGGTCCGGGCCAACACAGTCTACCAGGAGTACATCGCCGAAAAGGAACACCTCCATATGAATGCTACGAGATGGGTTACTTTAACGGAGTTTGTCAAGCATTTGGGTCGCACCGGCGTTGCCAGAGTAGACGAGACAGAGAAGGGCCTTTACATTGCGTGGATAGATAACAGTCCGAAAGCCCTCGCCAAAGCCGTGCGTCCTCATTTCACTCTATCGTATCTCCTTATGACTGACCCTTATCACAGGAGGCAAGTATGAAGAAGGAGCGATTGACTACATCCGATGAGCAGCGCGAACGGCAATTGATAGCAGAGCAAATTGAACGTGCCAACGCAGAGGCTGGAGAAGCCTCTACATCATCATCGGTCACTCCTCCTGTCGAAGAAGGTTTGAAAAGGGATGAAACCTCGGAGAAGGTTGTCCTGTCATTCTCTTCGAAGCCTGCGGCCTCTGCTACAGGGGGTATCAAGCTCAACCCATTGAAGCTGTCCTCTGCCAACCCTCTGAAATCCAACCCGCTCAAGCGACCCAACCCCTTGAAGGCCTCTTCGTCCACTGCTGCATCTGAACCCTCCAACTCCAGCAACAACGACAAGAAGCGCCCTGCCGCTGCCATGACCGCCGCGGAAAGATTGATAATCGAAGAGCAGGAGAGGAAACGCCGAAAGATGGAGCGAGATGGAGCTCCATCATAACGCTGGACCACGCCTATGTACGATTATATGTTTCTCATTTTATCATCATCATCGACACTGTATTTGACCGCCATCAGGGCTTGTTCATCACCATAAACTTTACATATGGAACCTGTTTCGGTCAGCCTGGTGGCCCCGTAAGCATCTCGATCATGAAAAGAAGTCCGCGAACCGTTACTTTCTTTCTGCTTCTTTCTGCTTCTCTTTGCCTCGATTCCTTTATCAAGTCCACGCATCACCATCCCGAAGCGGATGCAGAGCGACCATGCTTGAAACCCCCCATACCCCTTCCCAAGAGGATCGCACCTCAACGCCAACGCCCACCAAATTCCTCGATGATTCGCTAAGCCCCCCGCCGCCATTGGTAACTAACTTGTTGCCTTTTATTACATTCGCCGCCTAACCTAACACCCAAGGATTCCTTCGACGCCTTTGGCTCCGAGGCCGCTACTCTTCATGACGCCCCCGCCGATTCACCGCCTAAGCGAAGTAGAAAACGCGTTGTCACTCGAGCCGGCGTCGTTCTCGCTATTTTCTTAATAGTCGTGGCCGCCGTGGTGGTTCCAGTGTTACTCACTCATTACTTGCCAAGACGCAAGCATTCTGAACCCCAGACCTCTACAAATGGCGATGGGCAAATGAGTCATGGGCCAACGGCTGGAAAAGACTTACCCACTTCAGGGAAGAGCGGGTCTGTTGTTCAGGCAGAGGATGGGAGCACGTTTACATATGTGAATGATTTTGGTGGTGATTGGGCTGCAGACCCGAAGCAACCTTTTGCGCCTGGTGGAAAGGCACAGAGTTGGTCGAAGAGAGTAGGGTCGGAAGAATGGGCATGGGGGACTGACCAAGTTCGTGGAGTCAATCTTGGGTGAGTACAAGAACGCTTCCATTTGAGCACGCTGTACTTATCAACGAAACGCCTTTCAGAGGTTGGCTTGGTACGTCGAATTTTGCACAAGTTCCTCGCTATGTATCTTGTCTAAACCTCTCTTATTACAGTGACCGAGCCCTTCATCGTTCCCGAATTGTTTGAAAAATACAATACCATCGCTGGTGTCCCTGTTCGTGATGAATGGGACCTCTCCATCGCTATGGGCGATAATCTAGCCCAAGAAATGGAACACCACTACTCTACCTTCATCGTGAGCCATCTTATTCTACTGATCCTGACAAGCGTTGGATCGTTGATAATCTCGCAGACCGAGTCCGACTTCGCAGAGATCGCTGCGGCTGGGCTCAACTGGGTTCGCATACCCTTGGGTTTTTGGGCCCTAGAGACCGTGGACAATGAACCCTTCCTCAAGGGTACCTCGTGGACGTACTTCCTAAAGGCGTGAGTTAGATTCCATGTTGGTAGAAAGTGACGTAGACTCACTCCCTGTAGCGTTCAATGGGCTCGCAAATACGGTATACGGATATATCTCGACTTCCACGCACTTCCGGGAAGTCAAAATGGATGGGTAAGTGGACACTTTGATATGATGTATTGTCGTTCTGAAGTTCTTTTCGGAATGGTAGAATCACTCTGGCAAAGGTAGGCAAGCGCCCGTTGTCGAGTAGCTGCTTTACTCACTTGTTCAACCACGCAGGTGGTGCCGTCAACTTGTACGCCCCCCTTGACCTCCCTTCTTAGTTCCTAACCATGAATTTTTGATAGTATGCACGGTGTTATGGGTATTGCCAATGCTCAAAGAACTCTGTCTTACCTACGAACTTTGGCCGAGTTCATAAGTCAGGATCAATACAAAGATGTTGTATGTGTGTAAGTCCGCCCCTCCTGCATTCGGAACCAGTGATTGGCTACTCAATTCATAATTTCAGCTTGGGTATCGTCAACGAGGTAATGTGGGAGACTATTGGAAAAACCTCAGTGCAGAGTTTCTATCGCGCCGCATATGACACTATAAGAGATGCGACGTGAGTGTGCTACGAGCTTTGTTTCTTCGTCCGCTTCTTGATGTGCTCTGCCAGAGGAGTGGGTGCCGGAGCCGGTCCTTACATCGCAATCCATGAAGGATTCCAGGGAGTAAGTCGTCTTCCCTTCTTATGGACGTCCTTGTCTGATTGAATATGCAGCCAGCAAATTGGGAAGGGTACGCAATCTCCTGGTTGGACCCTATCAATCTTCAGATTCCCCAATGACCGCCACCCCCACAGTTTCCTTGAAGGTTCTGACCGCGTGATACTCGATCAACATCCCGTGCGCGTTCTTTCGCCCTGAATGCTGATCTTTTCGAATCTCAGCTGACCTTCATCGTAGTACTTGGCGTTCTACAAGGGACCTCCTCTTGCGTATGTTTTTTTTCGTCCCTCACCATTCAGGGGTTGACAGCAGTTCCCTAGGTCGGAGCAATTGGTCAAGAGACCTTGGTATGGATGCCGTCTTCGTCATTGATGGAACACTCAACGCGGTTCTTCAGTGATTGGGCTGGTGCTATCAATCGTTCCTCTAATGTATTCGGTGTGACGTTTGGCGGGGAGTTTTCGGCTGCTTTGAATGACTGTGGACTATGGTAACGACTTCATCGTCAGCGCCGCTTCCGAAACTGATCAGCGGCGTCGGTAGGGTCAACGGCGTGGGCTCGAGGCCATCGCATGGCGACTGCTCCGTTTATGATAATTGGGAGGTAAGCGGCGGCGACAAAAGCAGTCAATCAGACCTTCTCATTACCAAATCAGTCGTATGATCAAGCGACTTTGGATACCCTCAAAACAGTCACCTTGGCATCGATGGATGCGTTGCAGAATTTTTTCTTTTGGACCTGGAAAATAGGAAACTCCACCGTCATCGGAACGTCGTCTAGCCCGATGTGGCATTACAAACTCGGTCTGGAGAGAGGCTGGATTCCCAAAGGTGGTTTGCCTCTTTTCCGCACCTTGCTTCTTCTCTAAGTTCAATCATCTTAGACCCTCGAGAAGCGATAGGTCATTGCTCTACCTTGGCGAAATCAGTGCCATTCACCGCCCTCCCTGCAACTGCAACCGGAGGGGTAAGATAACTCTTTCCATCCTTCAGCCTGAGCCATGCTGATATACTTCTCTCATTTAGGCCGGAGCAGGGATACTGAAGGCACCCCAGAGTTACCCATTCCCTCCAGCTACGCTATTACCATCTTTCTCGGGTACCCAGATAGCACTGTTACCCACGTATACTCAGACAGGTGCTGCGATTACTCTTCCTGCGCCTACGTTCACAGCAGCAGCATCTGTTGACGCTGGGAATGGGTGGAAGAACGCCCAAGATACGGCACTCGCTTATGTGTAAGACCATGATCAAGTTTCCTTCCTGGAATGTCATTGAGCTAATCGTGTCATTGTAGACCTGTGAAAGGTTGTTCTTACCCTAAGTACGTCCTCTATGTCTTCATTATTTTGTCTGGAGGTGTTGATTTCCGATCACAGCGCTTGGGATGCGGTTACTGCGACGCTTCCCACTGCACCATGTACAGGCTAATGATACTGCCTATCATGGTCCCCCTTTTCCAGTCATCATAGATTCGCCTGTAGATTTCAGAATGCAACGCTAGATTGAAACTGTCCACTGGCAATCCAGGCAATCTACTGGGTCGTCTGAGCGACGCTGCAGCTTTAGGGAAGGAGGTTGAGTTTTATTATAAATAATCAAACGCTAAGAAATGGTACGACTTCCAAGAATCCCAAACATACTTATAATCCCTCCCCCTTCGTCCCCGCACCGTCACGATTAACATGGCAGCCGACAAGTCTAAACAAGCTTCCACATTGCCTGCGTCGCCGGGTGCCTTGATGACATGGATAAAGCGCGCTGCTGTGCTCGTCCTCCTCGTCGCTTGTTTCAAATGGCTCGACCGGATTAAGGTGCGTCGAATTCTTCACCAACGCCTCAGGCCGATCAACCCATCATTTTCTCTTCGGAATTATAGGACCGTTGGTATGTCCTTGATGCTGGCAAGCTTCATCAACTTTCGCGTGACGCTATTGCCGTCCACGGCGAGAACATGGACGCGATAGTCCACCATATAGTCACGAATCTCACCGCCGAATACCCTTCCAATAAGATTAATATCAACCCTAATGAGAAGGAGTGGTTCTTCAACAATGCTGGCGGCGCCATGGGCGGGGTGTATGTCATCCACGCCAGTATCACCGAGTACTTGATGGTCTTCGGTACACCCCTCGGCACGGAGGGTCACACGGGGATACACACTGCGGATGACTACTTCAACATCCTAGTCGGCGAACAGTGGGCTTATACCCTTGGGAGCTACGAGATGGAGAGGTACCCCGCTGGAAGCGTGAACTTGATGCCGCGGGGCGTCAGAAGGCAATACAAAATGCATGAAGGCTGTTTTGCGCTTGAGTATGCTCGTGGTAAGTCTTCCATCTCATCTATCATATCTTCTAGCTGATCATAACCTTGTGTGCTTTAGGCTGGATCCCACCCATGCTGATATTTGGTTCCGCAGATGCAATCACGTCCACGCACGACTACATTAGTGCCTACGATATGGTCGTTTTCACTGCCAGAGAAATTATCAAGAACCTCCTCATTGGCAAGATATGATCAATTCTTGTAAATAAACATAGACAATAGATTGTCTCCTGTCATGTTTGTGTCGTAGCTTGTGTCAGGGTTTGCCGTTGGAACGGGCCCATGGGGTCACGCGCCCACGGTCAACGGCAAAGGATGTCGCCGGATTCATCCAACCAACTCTTTCCTCTCTGCCTATAAATAATGCTGCCAGTATTTCATGGATCCCGCCCGTTGACCTCTGACTGCCATGTATATCAAATCTCTTTACCCCGACCCTCCTCCTCTCAAAGACGTAAATTTCCATCACGTTCTCTTCGGTCGCGAAGACCAAAAGGCTTGGCCGGACTATACCCTCTTCATAGACGCTTCAGACGGTCGGAGGTGCACTTACCATGAATTCCTCACGAATATCGACGACGGCGCGACCGCTTTGGGTGCTTCGTTCGAAACTGGATGCCTTGGTTTAAGCGGGGACGATGGCGAGATGGTTGGAATCATGTCCGACAATTCTATGGTGAATTCATCAACCAGCTTTGCATCATGATTTACTTACTAATGTGAATCTACCCTACAAAGGAATACATCACCTTGATCCATTCCTTGTTGATGGCGACGACTCCATTTGCGCTCATTTCCAGCTATTCGACCAAGTATGAACTCAAGCATACTCTCAAACTCTCGGGGGCGACTTGCCTCTTTGTGCAGCCCAAGTATCTCCCATTAGCGCTATCCGTCGCGAAGGAGGCCGGAATATCTAACAGGAAGATTTACGCGCTTGGAGGACGCGCAAGCGGGCGTACAAGCTTCGCGGATTTGATTGACCATGTACGCGCCGAACACATCCCTAGAATATTTGTCCGCCCTGCGACGCGTAATACCCTCGCCTACCTCGTTTTTTCGAGCGGCACGAGCGGTCCACCAAAAGGTGTGTGTTTCTGCTCATGCCATAGTTCGACCACTGACCTTTTCCTAGCCGTCATGATTTCACATGGAAATCTGCAGTATTCTAATACGCAAGCTGCTGTAGTTGCGACAGAAACGTTGTCTGTCTATACGGTAGCTCGGCCCCCTTCCTGTTGCCTTCATCCAGGGTGCTAATACCCTGCGAACTAGCCCCCTCCTTTACCAACACCTGAAGGCCTCCCTATCCTCCTGGCGTTTCTGCCGCTCCATCATACCTATGGCTTGCATGCATTCTCTTTCCGACCCTTCCTCACCCCTTCGACTCTCGTCATCCTTCCCAGGTGGAACATCGAGCATGCTCTCAAAGTGATCGCAAAGTTCGTGACGCTAGTCCCATTTTGTCTGCATTCTTTTTCTGAATTGTATTCAGATATCACATAACCCATCTTCCCCTCATTCCGTCTGTCATCCATCAGATTGTGAACTATCCTCACATCAAGAAGGCAGACCTGAGCTCTGTGGTCACAATCAACTCGGGCGCTGCGTACTTGACCCCTGAATTGACAGAGAAACTTCCTCAGGTCATTCAGAAGCCGGTGAATGTTTTCGAAGGTAGGGACCCCCCGACATCGTAATTGACTGGGGCCGATCGACTAATATCTGATTTTTGTGCAGGATTTGGCATGTCCGAATGTGTATGTCAATTTACTACCCTTTGACTCCCCTCCTCCTCCTCACACACAGAAATAGACCATCGCTGGGATGTCGCAACCCTTCCCTGGGACGCTTGGAGGTAGGGGCAAGGTTATTGTAGGCTCGACGGGATTACTCCTCCCTGGAATGGAAGCTCGCATTGTACGTGAAGATGGCTCTGATGCAGATGTCAACGAGCCTGGCGAACTGTGGCTGAAGGCCCCGAACATCGCACTTGGCTATTGGAACAACGAAAAAGCCACCAAGGACACATTCATCGAAGGTGGTTGGCTACGCACTGGTGACCACTTCAGGGTCACGGAAGAGCAGTACTTCTTGTAAGTCGCATTGCTGGCCTTGGTATGGCGTTTACTGATGCGCATGTGCGATCAAGCTTTGTGGACCGAGCGAAGGTACGCCATCTCCGATGTCTTGATTTAGATATGCCTTAAGTTAACGTATGATATAGGATACGTTGAAGGTGTCAGGCAGTCAAGTATCACCGGTTGAGATCGAGAACGTTCTCCTCGCGCAGCCCGATAAGTTGATTGTCGATGCTACGGTTGCTGGCGTCAGCGGCGGTCGTACTTCGGACGAGAAGGTCCCTCGCGCTTGGGTCGTCCTCAGTAAGGAAGGAAAGAAACTTGGTCCCAAGGCCGTCATCAAAGCCTTGGAGGTGTGGCATGAAGCCAACCTCAGCAAGTACAAGTGGCTTCGTGGGGGTATTGAGATTGTCGACGAGGTACGTGGATATCCTTTGTTCTAGCGTGATGACGGTTGGTTGACCATCCTTGTCTAGATCCCTAAGAATCCAACAGGCAAAGTTCTCCGTCGCGTCCTGCAGGACAGATACGAAAACAAGCTCAAGAAACAGAGGAGCTCCAGGAGCAAGCTGTGATCTAACTACTTTCGATCTTTCGCGGAAATTTCATCTGTATTTTTAAACCGTACTATGTTTGTCCATGGATGGAGACTTTGTATCCTACGCATATGCACATTTCTAGGTACTCTATATGGTATGGCATGTATGCACATTGTATACAAGTGTTCCGAGCAATACAATATCCCCGTTGTTTCGCTGCGAAGGATGATGACTTCGAAGCAGCGAAAGAGTATTTTCATCTTGTTCCCATCCAGGGGCGCTGTTAGGAGAGCAGCTTCGTTCATGAACATATCATGGCAGGGCGTTGCGTTCACGAGTAGTCCTCCCTCATGCAAAGCTTCTTGAAGGTACAAGCCGTGCCCAAGCAATGCATGCCACTGCAATATGGAAAGTGGCTGACGTTTCGCTGACATCCCACGAGCGTCTCCGCGAGCGCCCAGGCGCCAAGCCTCACAACGCATCAAACGCATCAAACTCAAACTAAGCCGGAACTCTTTCTGAGTCTTGCGATGCAATGAATGCATTCCCGAGTCGTCGTTCTTCCAACAGATCAGACTTACGGTCATTATAAAATCGCTCGAAGCTCCTCTGAACGCATAGCTCACGCGCACAACCACTTAAAATACTCACCCATTGCTGCGGGGAAACTCATCGACTTCGAACGCGTCTAGATGTCGGTTGACGGTCATATACGACAGTGGACACCATTGGAGAGATGAGTAGAATGTTACCCACATCCAGGCATGGACGTTTGAACGTTTGCTTACGAGCATTGGGGGCCCGTTTTCTCAGGTAACATCTCTTCGTTTTCGTTTCAAGTTGATTTTTACGCTGGCCTTGATGCTGAGATCCTCAAGACAGGAACAAAGATGATGATGATGCCTTAAACCCATTTACGCCGTCATCTACGCGAACCGAACATGTGGATTCGGTTGTAGATTGACGGTGTGTGTGCGACCGTGGGTCCCGTCCAACGGTCAAGCGTGTCTATCTCTAGAAAACCAGCGACCCTCAAGCCGCGAATGGAACAAGAGACCAGCCATGCTATCATGAATCCTCCTTTAACGTCTAACCCTCATTGCCCCTCTATCATTCTAGCTCCCCTCTCTATTCATCTTCGTCATGGCATCAAAACATCCACCAATGCCTGGTCTACGAGCACCCGAGGATGCCAATCCACCTCGACTACCGAAGCTCACCGCTGAAGACACCAAACCCGACCTTCACACTGCTCTCTTCGATTGTCCCCATCGCGACGTTCTTTCTGGAGGACGGAAGAGACGTAATCTCATCGTCAATCTCGATGGCACGTCCAATCAATTTAGTGTCAACGTTCGTTTTCCTTCCTCCATCTAGATGCATCCTGTACTTATGTTGACATAGAGTACCAATGTCGTTGAAATTTTCAGCCGAATCATCAAAAGCGGCGGCGACGTAGAACAGCTTGTTTACTACAATAGCGGCATTGGTACCTACGCTCGTCCGTCCTTTCGCTCGTTCAGCTACCTAAAACAAGTCATCTACAATCTTATCGATACCGCAATTGCCTGGTATACTATCCCTTGCGCTTCATTGCACTGTTCCATGACCAAAGATGATCTGTAGGAATTTTGAAAGGATTATCTATGCCGCTTACAAGTGGCTATCCGAAAACTACGAGCCAGGTGACCGAATTTTTCTTTTCGGTGGGTACTCACAATTAGTGATTTGGTTTCCTTTTAATTCCTTCGAAATGACAGGCTTTTCGAGAGGTGCTTATCAAGTCCGTGTCATTGCAGGAATGATCGAAAGGGTGGGCCTTCTGCATAAAGGAAACGAAACCCAAATTCCCTTGTACGTTGGCTGCATCTTTTCCGCAGTACTAGGCTGACACTTACCACTGGATCGTTAGCGCGTATGAGCTATACACTGCTGCGACGACTCACTCGAGGCGAGCCTCAACCCAGACCGATGGCGAGGCGAGAGGGCCAAAGTCAATGTCAGAAGGCAACAACAAGCGGCCGACGTTCAATAGCGAGGAAGACGAGCTCTGCTGGTCGTTCAAGAAGTCTCTGTGTCACAAGGATGTCAAAGTCCATTTCGTTGGCGCATGGTGCGTCATGACTTCCAATCCTTTCATCGCTGATATTCATATGAACGATTCAAGGGACACGGTGTCTTCAATTGGAGTGTTCCGAGGAAAGTCTTTACCCGAGACGGTGTCCGGCATGGGCCACGTCTGCCACTTCCGTCACGCACTGGCCTTGGACGAGCGTCGAGCAAAATTCCAGCCTGAGTACGTGAACGGAGGTCTTGGTCCCATTAAAGGAGAAACCCGAGGCGATGTGAAGGAGGTATGGTTCAAGGGGACACACTCTGATATGTGAGTACGACCTCTTGGTATTTCTCTATTCCTTCAATTCATTGTGAACCTCGTCAGTGGCGGTGGGAATGTCCGAAACAAATACCTGGAAAACTTCGGTGACTCGCTTCGATGGATGACATACGAAGCTCAATTCTGTGGTCTCCTGATTGAACCGTATACAGGAAACTGGGTGCCTGTAACCCCGAAGGAATCACTAACAGGGGTTTGGATGTTTCTGGAGATCATTCCCTTTAGAACGCTTTCCTATGTGGACAAGGATAGCTTGACTTGGTGGTGAGACCCACGAATGAATGGTATCACTTGGGCGCGTTTGACCTATTTTCTTTCCTCAAGGCCACATTTTGGACAGCCTCGAAAAATCCAACCCGGTCAACTTATCCATCAATCCGTCTTCGGCACACTCCCACCTCGCTCGGAAGCAGACGACGCGTCGTCAGACGGTCAGACAGAAGACGAAACAAGATCTCAGGTCCGTGCCACGACTTTCATGTTATGGGATTGCCTGATTAACATACAATGATAGGATGATCCCAACGAGGATGATGAATCTGGTTTGGACACCGCGTTTAAGGTATTTCCAGCACCGCTCGATGTGTGTCGGACAACCTAAGAATACAACCGCTAGGCCTCCTTACCCGAAACGCGCGTGGCGCTCGAGGAAGTAATAGATGAAAGTGATGCATCCATCAAGATGCCAGGAGTGCGTGGACTTTTCCTACCGAGACTGACTCCACATGCTAATGCTGGTGCATCAGTCATTCAACGTCGCGAAATTTCTAGAGGTGCGCGTTCCTATTCTTTCTTTCTTACGAATGGGAAGCGTGACATCTTTCCAGACCACGGCTTACTGCCCGAGAGCGGTTCTCCACGCGTCGCTTGGGTTCCCCAATTGGCCAACCCTTTTCTCTCAGTACTCGCAGAAGAAGGATATACCCATTATTGAGCAAGATCCCTTTGAGAACGCGACACATGTACTAAACACATTGTCTCAAGCCTGCGACGCCCTCGAATCTGAACAAGGAGATCGAGGTTCTGCATTGAATACCCTCACCGTGGGCATACAGACACTCCAGTCGTTTCTGGATGATCGTGCGTCACCGTTCGCGCCTCTCGTTGCACACATCTTGACACTTTACTCGCAGCAACACGCCTGTCATCTCTCCTTGAAGTTCATGGGGTAGACGATATCCTCCTGAAGACAATAACAGTTGCGGTGCGGGATATCGCGATAACACTATCACGGGAATCTAAGGAGACGCTCGTACGACTCTTTGGCCGTGCTTGGGAGCATTGGAAGGAAATTCCTACACCTGCTGTACCTCGCCCATCACCATCTCAAGTATACCAATGGGGCTTGGAGGTTCAAGCGGCTCATCGAGATGACTTGGACCTAGTTGTTCAACCATTTGGTTTGTCATTTTCTTGACGTGAAGGAGATATCAATTATTCATATCATTGTGTGTAGCTCTCATCGCGCAGCAACCAAGTGAACATTATATCTTTGATTGCACTTTCTTAGGTGCAGATCCGTCTCAAATCATTTTCGCAATACATCATAAGACCGATGACTGGTTCGAAGTTGCCTCAATCTGGGACGGCTCCACTCAACCTGGGAAGGAGGTCATCCAGTGTCGAGGAGATCTAAGAGGTTTGTCGAGGATCTCTTGTGGCGGCTCACATGTTGCCGTTGCGGATGGGAGGGGGGTTTGCATCATCAACACCACAACCAAGCCCCCCTTGGTGATCAAAGCTGCTGATGAAGAGGGACACATTGACAATGGCACCATCAGATCTCTGTGCTTCTCTGATGACTGCCAAACTCTCGCCTCTGGGCATGAGAATGGCTGGATCAAGATATGGCGTCAAGGAGAAGACCAGTGGAAAGGGTTCAAGACGTTCAAAGGCGGGGATGGCGAGATCTGGTACCTTGCTTTCGCAGGGAATGGCTCTAGATTGGCATTCGCAACTTGGCATGGTTCCACCACCAAAGTGTGGAATTTGTCGGACGACTCATTGATGGGGTTGGAAGATTCCGCCGACACATACTCACTCGCGTGGAGTCCCTCTGGAGATTGGATTGTTTCTGGTAACCGTTTTGGCGAGGTAAAGATTTGGAGCCCCAATCGGGGAAAGATTGTACACGCTTTCAAAGCCCAAGATAGCACAATTTCGTGTCTGGCGTTCCGGTACGATGGACAGGTGCTTGCGACGGGGAGCTATGGTGACAGGATACGGATATGGAGATGCCATAACTGGGAGAAAATATGGGAGTTTGACACTACTAATTGGCTTAGATCAGTCGCTTTCTCCCCTGATGGGAAGCGGCTCGTATCTCTAAATTGGACGAACGAACTTCATCTTTGGGATGTCGACAAAGGGGATGATGAGGACATAGTTTGATCTACCTCTACCTTCACCCCGACCTCTTGTGACTTTATTTTGTCGACTTTTCATAAATAGTATATTTATTTTTTGCTAGGAAGCCCGGGGCGAAGCGAGAGCTCCCTTTCTTATAGCTGGAAGAAGCTGTGGTGTATAGAATATATCTACTCGAACACAGTGTCTTTGACGATAATTAGCACGCCAAAAGTGATTGTTCTCCGTCGTCGGACTCGTCATGTATCGTGTCGCTGGTGATTGCTAGCAAGGCCAGTAGCACCGCAGAAGCAGCGCAGAGTCAAATGACTCAGTTCATCGTCGCGTCGCGTCGCGTGGCATTCAATATTGAGGGGTGCCGGTGAGCTATTGAAACCTTGAAAACCTTGAGCTTGAGTGACTTAGGGCACGAGTCCACGAACGCGTCCGCACCATTTTTTTTTTACCATAGTCTACTTTAGCTTATCCTCCTCCATTCGCCCCAAACCTCGCAGCTCAAAGATGATCGATGACCGCCTGAGCAAACACACCACACATCCCGCTTCCTCACTTGGTGACATGTTTTTCACCGAGATTGTCATGATCCTTGATTGAACTAGATGTGCCAATGGCGCGTCAACACCTTGTTATTATTATATATAGTCTTGACTCGCGACAGCTTCGTCAACATCCATAGCCTCCTTATTGAAAACGTCAAAGTTTGATGAATGCTTCGACTTGGATTGCCGTGCGATTCTGACTTGTATACCGTCGAATCGGTTGGGAGTCTGGGACAAGCCCGCCGTCTTGCGTCTCGAGCCTTGACTATCTTTGCATTGCATGAATTTTCAAGTTCAAGTTGTCAATGCGAAGACACTTACACATTTCTTCCCCGCCGACCAGCTTTTCCCTATCCCCTCTTTCAATATTCGACTCTTTATATTCTTCCCCCTCCTCTTCGAAGTTCGTACGACTCTTAAGGCCTAACCTTTCACACTCACTGACCTCATCATCTACCCACACCGAC
This sequence comes from Pleurotus salmoneostramineus, assembly GCA_002583695.1. Taxonomy (NCBI): domain Eukaryota; kingdom Fungi; phylum Basidiomycota; class Agaricomycetes; order Agaricales; family Pleurotaceae; genus Pleurotus; species Pleurotus salmoneostramineus. The sequence continues at coordinate 164,656 of BEWF01000215.1, forward strand.
TAAGTATGCGTACCCGTGGGCCATGGCCCCTTCCGAGATCTCGACCTCCCTTTCAAGCCGAAGTTTCAACCTGATTTCAGCCACCCGCGCGAAAACTGGGTCCGGAGACCCGTAAGGACGACGCTCGTCATTCCTCGGTTCAAGATGGGTCCTACCCTTCCCCCACACTTCCCAATGATGTTTCCTCTCTTGTTCCCGTCGTCCACGACTCCTCAGCTCCCGATGGCCTTATTCTCTGCGAGTTTCCGCGAAGAAGCTACGCGTAGTGATCCAGGTCGAAGTGGTGTTGGTGCTAGTTTTGAGGTGAGAGGGTTAGAAATCGGAAGGCTGGATTAACGTTTGTGGACGTCTGGACGGTAATCACACGGCGTGGGTTGGACAACGCAAATGAGGTGCTAAGGAGGGCACAGGATCGGAAGGCGGAAAGAGGGAAGGCAACGACGAGAGGAAGCGTGAGCCTGGAGGTGGAGAAGGAAAAAGATAGAGAACGGGGGATATCGGTCGGCGGTATGTATTCTCTGATCGAGCAGAATGTTCATGTTTACAACACAGTGCACAGTGCTTTGGGTCTTGACGTGGGTCGACGCGATTTTGATCATTTATCATTCTGTAGTGAAAGGATGGACGCGATCACGCAGCTCTCGGAGCCTGAAACCGTGCTCGGAATCCAATTCCGGACTCCGCGAGCGCCTAAGCGCCCAACCTTCGCAATCCAAGGTGACTTGAAGGTGACTCTGACTCAACGTCAACGCTGAACTCTTTCTCAGGCTGAGTCTTGCAATGTCTCGCAACGGACCAGACTTACGGTCATTGATACATCGCTCGATGCTCCTCTAAACGCGTGGCTTAGCCACATAATCAACTCACTCATTGCGTGGCCTCGAAGCTTCGGTCGAACACATCTACTTCTAGACCTCAGTCGACGGCTGCACACGACACCATATCATAGAAAGGTGATGGTCTGAACGATTTTTCGATTCATATCTGAGGGCTGAACGTTACTAGCGCTGAACGTTTGAACCCATATGAGCGTTGGGGCCGCCGTTTTCCCAGGTAAAAGTAATTTCGAATGCATTATGATTTGAAGTTGATTTTTACGCTCGTCTTGTCGCTGACATCCTCGAGGCAGGAAGAAGGATAATCATGATGTTTTATACCCATTTACACCGTCATCTACGCGGACCGAACATGTGGATTCGTGTTGTACATTGACAGTGTGTGTGCGATTGTGGGTCCCGTCCAACGGTCAAGCGTGACCCTCAAGCCGCGAGTGGAACCCAAGACCAGCCATGCCGCCATGAACCCCCACCTAATCAGCTCATCTGAGGGGTATGTCAAGCCTCTCGTGTCACTTTATGCTACTCATATGAACCCATTTTTCAGCGCGTTGACGGAGGTTTATCGGCTTTTTTTTTTACCTTCAAGCAGAGATCTTGATGAGGCCCAGAAATATAGGATAACCATCCCTGCTATATGGCGCTGTCATCCCCGCCCACGTCCACAGTTAAGATTACTGTTTCCGAAGATTTTGCTCTTGAATACATGGTCTTAGCGTGGGTCTCTTCATATCTCTTCCTTATATCTGTTGCCGTTTTGCAGACAATCTGCACGTTCTTGTCTTCCGGGTTCCCCAGCCGCATCCGTCTTAATTGATGCTGCCTCATTGATCAGTGATTAGATCCTCATAAAAAGGCCCTTTTCACGCCCGTCTTTACCCCACCTAACATACCCTCCCAACTCCCTTTCACTGCGGGTCTTTCTCCCTTCTTGTTTGTCAACCCTCATCGCCCTAGCATCGATTCAAACTTCACCCTCATCATGGCATCAAAACAGCCACCAATGCCCGGTCTACGAACGGCGGAGGACGCCAATCCCCCTCGCCTACCGAAACCCACCGCAGAAGAATCGAAAGACATTCGTACCGCTCTCTTTGGTTGTCCGCATCGAGATCTTCTTCCTGGCGGACGGAAGAGACGTAACCTCATCGTCAACCTCGATGGCACCTCAAATCAATTTAGCGTCAATGTTCGTTTTCCTAGGTCCATCGAGTCGCTTTCCGTACTTACGTTGATTGATATAGAGTACCAATGTTGTCGAACTCTTCAGCCGAATAATCAAGAGCGGCGGCGATGTCGAGCAGCTTGTTTATTACAATAGTGGCATTGGCACCTATGCTCGACCGTCATTTCGCTCGTTCAGCTATTTGAAACAAGCCCTCTACAATCACATTGACACCGCAATCGCCTGGTAGGATATCCCTTGCTTGTGAATGCATTTCATTGTATGGTGACCATTATTCTTTTGAAGGAATTTCGAAAGGATTGTCCATGCCGCTTACAAGTGGCTGTCCGAGAACTACGAGCCTGGTGACCGAATCTTCCTCTTCGGTGAGCACCCAGCGAATCGTATTCATTTCACGGCCTCATTCCCTTTCTTGTCTTTCCAGGCTTTTCAAGGGGTGCCTATCAAGTGCGCGTCATCGCGGGGATGATTGAAATGGTCGGGCTTCTTCACAAAGGAAACGAGAACCAGATCGCTTTGTGCGTCACATATTTTCGTCATCGCGCTTGGCTGACATTAGATCGTCAGTGCATATGAGCTATACACCGCTGTGACGGCTCGCTCGGAGCGAAGCCCAAATCGATCAGCAGACGAAACGAGAGGACCCCATTCAACAACGGAAAGTAACGAGGGACCAACATTTAACAGCGAGGAAGAGGAGTTGTGCTGGTCATTCAAGCAGTCTCTGTGTCACGAGGACGTCAAGGTCCATTTCGTTGGGGCGTGGTGCGTCGTATCTGTGCACGTCTTTCATCGTAGATATTTATCTAGTTCATGCTAGGGATACGGTATCTTCCATTGGCGTGTTCCGGGGGAAATCTCTCCCCGAGACGGTTTCTGGTATGGGCCATGTGTGCCACTTCCGTCACGCACTAGCCTTGGACGAGCGACGCGCGAAATTCCAACCTGAATATGTAAATGGAGGTCTTGGTCCCATTCAAGGAGAAACCCGAAGCGACGTGAAGGAGGTATGGTTCAAGGGAACGCACTCCGACATGTGAGCAATTCGTTTCCTTAGTGCATCTACTTCCCTAAACCAGCTTCAACCCCTTGTCAGCGGCGGTGGGAACATCCAAAACAAGTCACTCAACAACTTCAGCGAGTCGCTTCGATGGATGACGTTCGAAGCCCAGTCCTGCGGTCTCCTTGTCAAACCATATACTGGGAAGTGGGTATCCGTGAAACCGAAGGAATCATTGACATGGTTTTGGATGCTCCTAGAGCTCCTCCCATTTGGGGCCCTTGCGTATATCGACAAACATACCTTGACGTGGTGGTAAGTGGACATATCAAGTTGGATCATTCAGGCATGTTTTGACTGATTGTTTTTTCTTTTCAAAAAGGCCACATCTCGGACAACCACGAAAAATTCAGCCTGGCCAGCTTATACACCAGTCCGTTTTCGACACCCTACCCAAGCGTCGATCTTCACTGGAAAGTTATGCAGAGGGCGAAGTCGTGTTCAAGGTCATCCAAATATCACAATTATTTTGAGTCGTCCATTAACCTGCGCTCTGCATTATCAGCCCATGCCCTCGTCGGCACCTATGACCTACTGCCCAAAGGCAGAACTATATCCCTCGCTTGGAGTCTCCAAATGGACGGACCTATTTTCCCTGTACTCGTTTGTGCCAAGGCTCCTGATCATCGAACAAGATCCCTTTCAGAATGCTTCGCACATACTCAACTCGTTGTCTCAAGCCTGCGAGGCCCTCGAATCTGGGCAGGGAGATCGCGGATCTGCATCGAATACCCTCACTGTGGGCATACAGACACTACAGTCTTTCCTAGACGATTGTGCGTCACCGTTCTCCTTCCATGCCTCTCGCATATCTTTTCACTTTACTTGCAGCAACACGCCTGTCATCACTCCTTGAAGTCCCTGATGTAGACGATATCCTGCTGAAGGCACTCACCGTTGTGGTTCAGAATACCACAATAACTCTATCGTTGGAATCCAAGGAAACGCTCGTACGACTCTTCGCGCGCGCTTGGGACCCCGAGAAGCAAATTCCTACCGCTACTGTTCCCCGCCCATTGGCATCCCAAGTATACCAATGGGGTTTGGAAGTTCGGAAGACTCATCGAGATGCCTTATTCAAAGTTCTCCAACCATTTGGTTTGTCGTTATTGTATTAGAGGAGATATCAATCATTCTGACCATTGTGCATAGCTCTCATTGCGATACAGCCAGCTGATCGTGTCTATGATAACACTTTCTTAGGTGCGAATCCGTCTCAAATCATTTTCACAAGGAATCTTCCGGAGTCCGATGAATGTTTTCAAGTTGTCTCGATCTGGGATGGTTCCACTCAACCTGCGAAGGAAATCCTCCAATGTAGAGGAAATCGGTCGTGGATCTCTCGTGACGGCTTACATGTTGCTGTTGCGGATGGAAGGGAGGTTGGCATCATCAACACCACAACCGAGCCGCTCTTGGTCATCAAAGCTACTGACGAAGAGGAACACGTTGACAGCGGCGACATTAATTCTCTGTGCTTCGCTGATGACTGCCAAACTCTGGCATGCGGGCATCAGAATGGCTGGATCAAGCTATGGCGGCGGGAAGAAGACCAGTGGAAGGTGTTCAAGATGTTCCAAGGCGGGGATGACGGGACACGGTTGCGTGCTTTCTCAAGGGATGGTTCTAGATTGGTGTTCAAAATTTCTGATGACGGTCCCACCAAATTATGGAGTTTGTCGGACGACTCGTTGACGGAGCTGGAAGATTCCCAATACTCAATATCACTCGCGTGGAGTCCTTCTGGAGATTGGGTTGTTGCTGTCACCTGGGATGGCAATGTGAAGATTTGGAGCCCCGATCGGGGAAAGCTCGAACGCACCTTCAAAGCCCATGACGAGGCAATTTTCTGTCTGGCATTCCGGCACGATGGACAGGTGCTTGCGACGGGGAGTTGGGACCACAGGATACGGTTATGGAGATGCCATAACTGGGAGAAAATATGGGAGTTTGACATTGGCTGGTCCGTTACGTCGCTTGCTTTCTCGCCTGATGGGAAGCGGCTCATATCTGGAAGCTCGTCTCTTTCCCTTTGGAATGTCGACATGGGAGACATTGAGGACACAGCTTGATCTATCTTACAACTTTGTTCCATAGATTTTTCTCTACAACTATTGTACTTATTCACACATACTTATATATCGAAGCCATCGTCAATACCCGCGAAACGAGACAATACCTCGCATATCCCGCTTCCTCGCTTCATGTGTGCCATGTTCCTCGCCGTCGCCGAGATTGTGCTAATGTCAATGCACGGGCGAAATTACTCCGCCCACGCGTTCGACGTCTTGGATGGTGTTGAATATATATTCTCGACAATTCCTATGGCCTCCTTTTTTTTAAAAAAAAAGAGGACTGGGTCGAATAGACAGCTTGATTCGACTTGGGGGTTCGACTTGGTAGTACTATGTAGCGGTTGTGGCTTGTCGGCGGTCGGGCCGGCTGGAGTCCCGGGACTAGCCTTCCCACTCCCTCTCGAGTCTCGAGTCTCGACTATCTTCGCGTCATGAGCTTTTAAGCTTTTAAGCTCAAGTTATCGATGGGAAGACGTTTACACTTCCTCCATCACCGCGAAGTGTAGGAGAAGGAGAAGGGGGACGGTCACAACGGCGATTTCGGCGATCGTTTCAGTTGTCGAGGAACCCAAAGGACGCAGGGAGGGGAGGTGAAGACTCAAAGGAAGGAAGAAGGGAGTAGCGGAGCGAAGCTACGTCCTGAGCGACGCTCGCAGTCCTGCTACTGAAGCTTGGATATTAAATGGGGATGTTGTTGATTGGCAGCGCCGCGCTTTGGCTTTTGACATGGGTCGACGGGGCTTTGCATGAAGATATAGGTCACGATTATGGTAAGCGCAACGACACCAATCAAATACTACTCTTGGTGAGCTGGAGGACCCGTACATGTTGAGTCCTTCTTAGTCCATTCTTCCCGGGCCTATAAGGGTGTACCATGAGATGAGGAATTAAATTTTGAATATTAATACACACCGGGCGAGTGCGTGGACCAAAGGCGTCGAGTTCGACCAAAGCAGGTACGAAATAGACGGTTGGACGGTGAACAAAACGAAGAACGCGCGATCAAGGTTGTAAAATGACAGAAATTGGGTGTCTCTTCCTCTTCCACTATGTACTCAGTCATCGGATCTTCTTGATCTTTAGCAAACCAAACTCCATGTGCACAGCGGCGACCAGATCTCTGCAAGCTCGATTGGTTGAACTGAAGTGGTGGATTTCAGGCAGGTCTCTCATGACCGGTGAGATCGAAAGAACATCAAGGAAAACGGATGGGCCGCGAATGGGTACGATTATTGCGTAAGTGAGGGACCAACTGCTTAGCTTGGGCTTGGACTTGGCTCTTGGTCGTGAGGAATTGTATTCGCGGTGAGCTGTGCAATTTGACTCCGAAAGCCTAGCAACGCTTCAAGTTCAGCGCTCCGAGGAACAAAATGGTGGCGCCGCGGAGTCTCATTCTGAACACTCGCCGTCCCCACAAGTCCCTTCGTTCTTTATCCCGCAGACTAAGCACCAGTCTCCCCTTTCGCCCTTTCAAGCCAGACACACCCAACTCCAAAGCGCCCATTGACTTCCTCCCTCGGTCAGGTGGACCCCGAAGTTAAGGCTGTTGAGGTATCCAGCACGTCTCGAGTTTGGTGATCGATGGGAGCACTGGGAACCGCCGTTCCATCCTCCGCATGTCACGGTCATCCAGTCGTCCTCCGTAGCGGTGCACTTCCATACAAATCCGCATCCCTTTCTCTTCTCCGTAGTCCCCGTCTCTCTAGCACTTGATGTCCCAATACCAATACTCTATGATTGAACGCGAAGAGAAGCTATCACGACGATGATGATCTGTACTGAGCTTAAGCGTCATGCGGAGGAAATGACACCAACTCGCCACGGTGGGTCATGGCGTGGTGGGGATGGATCCTTGGGAAAGACTCGCGAAGACGGAAGTTTTGAATTCGATTTTGAGAGATGGTGCTCTGGAGGACGATGCGTAGGCTTTTATTGTACACATTGGCGTAAGTATGCATAGTGTGTTCGACTGGCTCATTTACGGCAAATGGCCTGCGCAAGTGCGTAGAATTCTCGAATAGGCTATTGCAAGGAAGGCGAATAGGTTTCCTTTTTACAGCACGAAGTTGGTGGTGGTTGACCCCAAAGGAGGGTAGGGGGAAGCAGATACGCAACGGGTGCGAAAGGACGAGAAAGCGCAAAGCATTTAGACTTGATGGTTGCGGAGGAAAGGAAGAAAGTGTTCGACGGTGGTGGAGATACTATAATGTCTGCGTAAACCAGACTTGAATATTGGATAAGGAAGTCATGAACACGGAGTTGAACTGTTGAAGTTCAACTTGACATAGTCCTGATACGATGCACTCCGTACCATGGTTGGCGTATCCGATGTCATATGGCGAAAGGGATGGGGATGAGATGGAGGATGTTGTCACTGAACAGTGCTTGGGTTGGCGTTAGGATTTGGGATACGGCCCATGTATTCAAGGGTAACTCCGAGCCAGCCCAATATGTGCATCAAGTCAAAACCTTGGAGTCTGGGAGGTGAGGGCATCGGCGGTCAAGAAGACCGGACCTCGAAGCCCTACGAAGAACAACTGAGCCCGAAGCTTTTGTTGTGAGTAGTATTGGTGGCGGGAAGAACACATCGATTTTTTTGCTTCAGGGTGCCTGTGACGTCACGACACATGGCAAGATTGGAACGTGTAAAGGCAGGTAGGCTCAATCTCATTTTCTCTACCAAGACACGACGAGAGACGACGAGTCCTTGAATTGCAACACTTTGTTCCTCCGCTTCATTTTCTCTCATGATCCTCGGTGCCCTCGAGGCTCGCAGAGGCTGCAACCTCTTTGATGGTTCATCATTCTCTCGATCCTCGTCCTACCCACCTCCACCTCCATCTCCTGCTCCTCCTACATGAGCAACCATAATTCCGCTACCGTGAAGGCGCGCATTTGGGTTGCATCTCAGTTTCCAAGGTAAAGCAAAACCTACAGGGCAGCTCAAGTCAGTCGAAAATACATTGGGAGCGAAAATCAAATAGAAACGTGAACGTACCACCTAAGTAACGCGAGCCTCGAGCCTATCCTCATCCTTCCATCATCTGGTAGGCGAGGATCGATATCGTTCCGAGGTTCCACCAGGCAGCAACATCGTGAATGGTAGGAGAGTTCGCGTACTCTACATCCTAGCGCATGAGCGAACGTCAATGTGTGGGGGTGCGTAATGACGAGATCGGACGCCTTTGTGCTGGTGGTGGTTCAACGTTCACCGACCACTCCCTCCGCCGACGACGAATCTTTCTACCAGAACCCTAAGACCCAGGAAAGTAGTGGTAGTGGAGGACTGGACCGGTCGTCGTGGTTGTGACGCTGAGAGGGTTCAGATTCAGATAGCGCATGGTCAGGTAACGATGGTGAATGTCGTGTGGGTTGTTTGGGTACGAGTGTATAAGGTGGATTTTGTTTTGTGAGGTGTGGAGGGTATGTAGGTGCTGACGCTGACGTCGTTGCTCTTGATCGAGATTCGAAGCGAGTGCGAATGCCCTGGGATGGGGTAGACTGATGTTGATACGAGGACACGACAAGATGCATGATCGACCAAGAAGGTGGGTCTACGGTGGTCCACTGGTTCAATGTCTCGATCACGGCGCAGAAGCGATTCTTCATATTGTAACCCACGGCTTGGATACAGCAATTCCGAAAGGAGGTACGCGCTTTTGGTCCGTGAGAACGTGTTCAGTAGCGCTCATGACGCGTCCATTGCTCCCGACCGACCAGATTTTTGCGGCACCATACATTGAGCAGCACCCCCACCTCTTCCTTGATAGTGACTGGGCCCTTCCTTACATCACGCAGCTGAAGGCTTTCGTGGATAACACACATTCTTCTCGTTCTGTATCATCTTATTCCAACCACCCGACGCGTACTCTCGTGAAAGCAGAACGACCCCAATCCCCGTCTGGCGTTCCCATCAAGATTGAAGACATCAGCGGCGATATCTCTCAGGCTGCTCCATTGGTGGCGACGCGTTCTACCTTCAATGCCAATGGACAGGAGGTTCTGGAAATCTTGGACTCAGATGAGGAGCTCGACGTCGGTTCTCCTTGTGTGAGAGAGGGCGATGGCGAAAGTGACGATGACCTTGTAGGCATGAAGTACGTGATAGCGATACTTTTAATTCAATACTTGCTTGCTCAATGCTTGTATAGAGACTTTGGAGACGCGTCAACTTTGGTTCCATCAGACTCAGAAGGTTATGAAGACCTTACCTTGATGGACGACCTATCGGATTTCGAGGATCTCTCCGAAGATCCCACTGGTCTCGAAGCACCCACCGTCTGGCTTGACAAGGGGCTCTCCTCGACTGCGCAGAACGAGTCAATAAAGATAACACGTCAATGCAAAGTCGACCGCGTTGAAACGCTATCCGACCTTCCAAGTCTATGGCCCGTTCCATATGTCCCCACCGCTTACGTCGTCGACTTGAATGATCCAAAGTACAACTTCTACGATCCATCACACAACCTTCTCACTCCTGACCATCTGATTCGAAACAAGGTGAGCATTGGATCACTCTTCACTCATATTTATTGCGGTTGCTTACTAGAGTATAGGATCAGGATTCGTGGAAAGGCTCGACTGGTCGCGGCGACTCAACGCCGTTTGTCCACTCTGTTTTTGGAGAGACACCAGTCCGCTCGTATCGTGTACGCCTCAAGTGTGCTGGTTCTCATGCGTGTGAGAACATCGACGCTAGCCTCTTTCCTTGCGAGCGATTCGAACTGGATCGCCACGACCTCGATGCTGTCGTCAATGCCCAAATTCAATCTCGGATAGAGGAGGCTAGTGCAGGCGAGCATCAATCACTTATGTTTGTGGTATTCTTTCGCACCTTCACCTCCGAGTCTTGCTGAGCCAGTTTCTAGCTTCTTTTTTATCGTCCAACGTGAGCGGTGCAGTTGGGTTGGGAAAGGTGGTCAACCGTGCCTTGGGCACCCTGTCCTCCGCAGTCACCACGTACGTCCTTGCCCTTGAGCACACCAACACCCCTACTTAATCGCACTCAGAGCCCATTCATTGGGTGTTCTGCTTTCAAGGCAGGGGAAAAGCATCGATCGCTCAAGATACCCGCTAATGTTGATGTAAACGACATCGCTGCCCTCCTCGCTGGAAAGAAGCTTCCATCAGCAATGCAGTCATGTTCACGAATAATCCCCGCGCATATTGGGGCGAAGGTCAAGAAATGCGGTATGTTGCCATGTTCCGCTCTCACTGGTGGTGAGCTGACATCTGTGGGAAGGCTACCCGCACTCTCCTGACGGTACACAAAGCCTTATGGTTCCGCATCCCTGCCCGGCTGAGCGAACCATCTTTGTCCCTGTCGACGAGAAGCTGCGAATGGCATGTGTTGTTCCAGATCACGGAGTGCCCCACAATCACCCCATCCTCCCTGCCACCAAGACACCATTAGAAATCTCGCAGCTCTATCGCAAGTGTATCGAGGCGGTGGGTGTCGCCCGCGCTACGGTCAAGAGTGTTGAAAATGGTAAGTCCCCTCTACATGTTTAACTGATCCATTTTTGACGAAGATTATATGACGTAGCTCCTACAACCAAGCTCATCCTTGGTGGCCTCACCCCCACTACGTTTTCACCATCATTGCAATCATCACGCAAAAAGCAAGACCTTGTCCAGGAGGTAAAGAAAGAGAAATTCCCGGGCGGAATGGATACCGCAGGTCCGTCATTCTATCTGCATGTGCTCTGAACTGTCCCTAACCAGTGCTTAGGTGCATACGCACTCCAAGCGGACGATGCATCAAAACCTCTTCACGATCGCTACGTTCACACGGTAACCACGACTAAAGCCGGGGGAATACTCATTTTTACGTTTTGTCCAACGCTGCTGGCGCTCATTCATGAGGTATCATCCATCCAAGTCGACACCACATTCAAACGGATTCAGGGTGAAGTACAAGAGTGGGAGATGACGGCATGGTACGTGCCACTTTTACAAGGTATCTACATTCCCACCCGCTCCGTGTCTCCACACCTCTTATTGTTCCAGCCGTTACGCTTGCTCGTGTCTATACGAATAAGGCCAACCGTGTCCAATTCTACAACCTTTTTGCTGGACTTCAAGAGTTGACCATGGAGATCACGCATAAACCAATCAGCTTCGCCCGATTGAATGGTGGTAATTTATTAACCATGGGTGTTGATCTCGAAGCTGCCCAAGTCCTTGGGGCTGGCGATGCCTTCCTCTCCACCAACGACCCCAAGATCAGTGGGATCCATTCAAATGATCCTGAGGTGATTGTTCAGTATTTTGTTCGTGCCTGCGCGACACATGTCACTCGGTACGTACTCTGATGAATTCTCTTCATTTGGTATGCTGGACTTATTCGCTTTTATTAGGGGCATTCGGGACCTTCAGTCGCTTGTCTCACATGATGACTATGTGCTGCTAAAGTCCATGACGAAGATCAAGACATCGGTTGAGTGGAGGAAGTTCTCGGCTCGTGTGGCGACGCTGTGCGATCAGAGTCCCAAGATCAAAGGTAAAGTCCATCCCTGCTTACTGCTTCCCTCGCACTTGACATATCTGTGTAGCTTGGTGGAACCACAAGACGATGCATAAATGGATGCTCCCCACCATTGTGCCCTATTTATCCAAGATTTTCCCGAAGCACCTTGACATCACCGAGGCATCTACGAACATGAACGAATCCCAACACAAGTGGACAAATGACCAAACGGGGACTCGTCATTCGCTAGTCGGCGCGATTGAATTGTATGTACTTGCTTTCATTTTCCTTTATTAGACTCTAACTCCTTCATAGGGCTCGAGAGGCTGACCAACGAATTGCTGATGAAATCCAGGCTCGACTGGCTTCCGGCAGCCTTCGATACACCAATAACGGAACTGTCAACCGGATGGTTCGCAACCTATCCCGAGGTGCTGCTGCCGACGCCAAAGCCAAAGCCACTCGCGAGAAACAAGAGCGAAGTGCAGCGAAATCCGCATCATCACGCAAGGCCCCAACTGAAGCCAACTCGAGCGGACGCGCGCCAAAAGCAAAAGCTTCGAAACAGGCTCGGCTGGCTGCGCAACCATATCCCACCTCGCAACATGCTCCCAATGTGCTCGTTTCCGACCCACAAGTGGATCTCTACGCTCCCCTCCCCGGCCTTGATGGGCTCATCCCACCGCTGCAGTTAGGCACAGCCTCATTCTTGCCAGCCGCCGCCGCGACCACCATCCGTGACGTTCAGCTCCCTGATCCAGCCTTTGTGCAACACATCCAGGCGCCAATGATGCCTCTTCAAGATATGTTCGGTGCTCACAATCACCCCATGATACCGCCAGTGCCCCAGCTCCCTCCCCCTCAACAGGCAACATCTTCGCAGGTCACCTTAGACATGCTTGCTCCACTAGGCGCCGAAATGTTTGCCCCACTACCTTACGATAATGAGGCGAACGACGCACTCGACCGTTTTACTAATGTATATGGTGCCTTCGGCCATGAATGATGAACTCAAACAATGTATATACATCTTCCCCGAGACGTAAGAAATACTCTATACCGTTCTACTTTGTACCTTCGACATACTTATTATCTTATCTTATCTTCTGATTAACCTGATGTCTCGAGCTATCGACTACCATTTCTACCAAGTTGAGATGGGTGTGTGTCTGTGAGTGTGAGTGTGTCGGGCTCAGTGTGGGTGTGGTCGCGCGAGTGTGAATGTGACCGTCAGGGACGGGTGTGACAGTGTTCAAAGTCGATGCTACTCGGGAAGATAGCAGCAACGTCGGAGGCAAAAACGAGCGTGATGACGTCACAGGCACACACTGGATGCCAAATTTAGCCCAAGTCCGTTCTGATCGAGAACATCCCGATTCCCAGCGTGGACCACATCCTTTTCTTCCTTCAACTACTACATCAGCCATCCCGGGACCGTGCCACCAACGCCAATATCCAACTATTTCACTGTCGTTGCTACGCGAGGAAAGGCTACCTACTACGACGGTTTCTCATCTCTTTGACATTGAACATTCAACAACGTCACGCTCAGGCTCTGTCCTCGCCGGTCTCTTGGACTAGATAACCTGACAGGTTCTTCAATTTAGTACGACGTTTCAGCAGGCTTGATGCGTTTGACGGCTCAATTATCTGTGGTTGTAGCTACTGCACGCTCCCAGGTATCGAGGAATGTCCCCCACCATCTCTTGAGGGTATGGAGATCTACTCGACGTATGTATGGCCTTCGCGGAGGACATTTCCATGCTTGAGGTAGTGGAGGGAGCTGGGACGGGTTCTGAGATGAGGAAGGACAGCTCTCTACTCAATGAAGGCGAATCTTGTGCCTGCGTTTGTGTCTGCCGTATCCGGGCTGTTCAAGGGAGGTGTAGACTCGGGATGCGATGGCATAGGCGGACTGGAGGCGACTAAGGATACATTCTCCGTGAACGAATGTGGATATATGCGCTAGTGGTCAATTCGAAGTCGTGCGGGAGTAATACTAATAATTCTTGTAAGTCGGTGATAGTGACGTTCAGTTCCCTGCTGGATTCTCATTTGCCCTTCCTTGATGCTCTCGTTGACTGTGCATTGACAGTAAAGGTATATCCCGTCAAACTCTCTTGCGACGCATCAGCCAGTGTTTCCATACGATTCAGGATGTGTAGAGCACACGTACAAAGTTCTCAGCAGCCAAGCCTCCGACTGATAGAACTCGACAACAATCAACAACGCGGCCTAAGAGATTTGCTCTTGACCACGATGCGCTCTGGGTCTGGCACAATGCAAACTCTGGCCAGTAGTACCGAGTCGCGCTTCTTAGATTCCAATGAAGCAGATTTGCAACTTTATGAAGCCGTTCAAAGTCTCTACGGACTCGAAGACTGGGCCTACCCTACCATCGCCGCCGCATCGCGAACCTTCATATGCACAATGCTGAACACACGTCACGGCAGTGCGAAGGGGTGAGACTTGGAATTCCTGAACGCAACTTGAAACTACCCTCATCTAGCGGCGAGATGATAGTGCGTTCTCTCGGGTGATACTTCTTTCTCTGTTGAACTTGTACTTGAACCAGGACTTGGGTTCAACGGCGATGTCCGATGCCCGTTCGCGCCGTGCTTACACGAGGTGAACTTCTTGATTGTCCCATCGTGTTCGGCCGTGTCGATAGTGCCTTCATCTACCGCTTTGCTATACACGGAGCACTGAAGGTGTGTGTGATTGTGGCTCTCATCTGACCACGAAGCATGCTTAAATCCAAGTTATCGGCGACCAGTTACAATCAAAAAGCAAGGCAGACATGCGTATCACTTCGTGTATGTTTTTCGTCGTTCATTTGTCTAAAATCATCCTTCAGCGCTTTAGTACGGTCCTATCAGCTTCGTCACTTACCCACGTAAGTATTTTTTTTTTGCCTCGCCGCATCCACAGCTTGTCTACCGCTTGACATAGAGAACCTTCTATCAGCGTCATCTGGGTTCGCAACTGAATGTCTGAACTCACGATCTCCGAGTTACACAGTGATTTTACACGTTCTTGGCTTCCTGGGCCGCATTCGTGCCAATTGCTGTCTGCCTCGCTGATACGGCGTTGTAATTTCGCATCGTGGACAGAATGTACATATTCACGGTCGTCTTCACCCTCAAAGCTCACCACTTCCCCAACTCCTTACTGAGGATTCCTCCCGTCTCGTTCTCTATTCTCTATCACTCCGTCGTCCCAGCTCTCCTGTCACTCCTTCTACACCATGTCATCCAAGCAACCCTCAATGCCCGGTCTGCGCGTACCCGAAGACGCCAATCCTCCTCGACTACCGAAACCTACCGCAGATGAATCGAAACCCGACATTCGTACCGCTCTCTTTGGTTGTCCCCATCGTGATCCTCTCCCCAGCGGACGGAAGAGGCGTAACCTCATCGTCAACCTCGACGGCACGTCCAATCAATTTAGCGTCAATGTTCGTTTTCCTAGGTCCATCGAGTCGCTTTCCGTACTTATCGTTGACATAGAGTACCAATGTCGTTGAAATCTTCAGCCGAATCATCAAGAGCGGCGGCGATGTCGAGCAACTTGTTTACTACAATAGTGGCATCGGCACCTACGCTCGACCGTCATTTCGCTCGTTCAGTTATTTGAAACAAGTCCTCTACAATCTTATCGATACCGCAATTGCATGGTATGCTATCCCTTGCGCTTGAATAACTAATCCATGATGCAAGATGACTTTTAGGAATTTCGAAAGGATTATCTATGCTGCTTACAAGTGGATATCTGAAAACTATGAGCCCGGTGACCGAATTTTCCTCTTCGGTGGGTTCTCGCTATCAGTGAATTGGATTCGTTCTAATACTTTGAAAATGACAGGCTTTTCGAGAGGTGCCTATCAAGTCCGCGTCATTGCGGGAATGATCGAAAGGGTGGGCCTTCTCCACAAAGGAAACGAGACACAGATTCCCTTGTATGTTGACTGCATCTTTTCCGTAATGGTAGGCTGACACGTACCACTGGATGGTTAGCGCGTATGAGTTATACACTGCTGCGACGGCCCACTCGAAGCGAAGCTCAACCCAGACGGACGGCGAGGCGAGAGGAACGTCGGAAAGCAACAACAAGCGGCCAATATTCAATAGCGAGGAAGACGAGCTCTGCTGGTCGTTCAAGAAGTCTCTGTGTCACAAGGATGTCAAAGTCCATTTCGTCGGCGCATGGTGCGTCATGACCTCCAATCCTTTCATCGCTGATATTCATATGAACGATTCAAGGGATACGGTGTCTTCGATCGGAGTTTTCCGAGGAAAGTCTCTACCAGAGACGGTATCTGGCATGGGTCACGTTTGCCACTTCCGCCATGCACTTGCTTTGGACGAGCGTCGAGCCAAATTTCAACCAGAGTACGTGAACGGAGGTATGGGTCCCATCAAAGGAGAAACCCGAGGCGATGTGAAGGAAGTCTGGTTCAAGGGAACACACTCTGACATGTGAGTACGACCTTGGTATTTCTCTATTCCTTTCATTCAATGCAAACCTTGTCAGTGGCGGTGGTAACGTCCGAAACAAGTACCTGGAAAACTTCAGCGACTCGCTTCGTTGGATGACATACGAGGCTCAGTTTTGTGGTCTCTTGATTGAACCGTATACAGGAAACTGGGTACCTGTAACCCCGAAGGAATCGCTAACAGGGTTTTGGAAGGCTTTGGAGATTATTCCTTTCGGGGCACTTTCCTACATGGACAAGGATAGCTTGACTTGGTGGTAAGTCGTCATAGCAGTTGGGCCACTTGTGCATTTTCTGACTGGTTCTCCATTTAAGGCCACATCTTGGACAACCACGCACCATCCAACCTGGCCAGCTGATACACCAGTCTGTTTTTGACACCCTACCCAAAAGCTCTAAATCACATCGGTCGGCGCTGGAAAGTAATACAGAGAGCGGCGCAATGCCAGAGGTAAGGTCAGGACCGTACTTGTTGTAACTTATTGACCAATTTGCACCCTACATATCTATCATCAGGCCTCCCCGTCATTGTCGCCCCCCACATATTGCCCGAAGGCAAGACTATATACCTCGCTTGAGGTCTCCGAATGGACAGACCTCTTCTCCCTGTACTCATTTGTGCCAAGGCTCATCATCATCGAGCAAGATCCCTTTGAGAACGCTTCCCACGTGCTGAACTCGATGTCTCAAGCCTGCGATGCCCTTATTTCCGGTAAGGGAGATCAAGGAGCTACACTGACTACCCTTTCTGTTGGTGTACAGACTCTACAGTCATTCGTAGATGATTGTGCGTCACAGGTCTTCCTTTTTGGTGCGCATAATGATATAACAACGAGTTTGTTCGTAGCAACACGTCTATCATCACTTCTGGAAGTCCCTGAGGCGGAAGCGATCCTCTTGAAAACAATAACTCTGGTTGTGCGGCATACCTCAATAAAGCTGTCGCAGAAATCGAAAGAGACACTTGTTCGACTCTTTGCCCGCGCGTCAGCAGCTATCGAGCAGGGATCGGGAGATTTCGGATTTCCTTTTCGCCGTCGGTCAGCTCCCAAAAGAATTCCAACAACTTGGGGACCTCGCATAACTTCAGCTCCAGTGTACCAATGGGGCTTGGAAGTTCAGAAGACTCATCGAGATGACTTATTCAGAGTTATCCAACCATTTGGTTCGTCGTTATTGTGGTAGAGGGGATATCAATCATTCTGACCATTGTGCATAGCTCTTATTGCGGAACGGCCAATTGAAAGCAGTGTCTACAATGTCGCTTTCTTAGGTGCAGATCCGTCTCAAATCATTTTCACGAGAGTTCTTAAGGAGTCCAATGAATGGTTCGAAGTTCTCTCCATCTGGGATGGTTCCACTCAACCTGCGAAGGAAATTGTACGTTGTAACGGATGGGGGTCAATAATATCTCGTGACGGCTCACATGTAGCTGTTCGGGATACAAGGGAGGTTAGCATCATCAACACCACAACCGAGCCGCCCTTGGTCATCAAAGCTACCGACGAAGAGGAACACGCTGATAGCGGCGACATCAAAGCTCTGTGCTTCTCTGATGACTGCCAAACTCTGGCATCCGGGCATGGGAATGGCCGGATCAAGCTATGGCGGCGGGAAGAAGACCAATGGAAGGTGTTCAAGAGGTTCAAAGGCGGGGAGGATGTCATCTGGTTGCCTGCTTTATTAAAGGATGGCTCTAGATTGGCATTCGCATCTCGGAATGGTCCCACCAAAGTGTGGAGTTTGGCGGACGACTCATTGATGGAGCTGGAAGATTCCCAATCCTCATCATCACTCGCGTGGAGTCCTTCTGGAGATTGGGTTGCTGCTGGCATCGAGGATGGCGAGGTGAAGA
Organism: Pleurotus salmoneostramineus; assembly: GCA_002583695.1. Lineage (NCBI taxonomy): Eukaryota > Fungi > Basidiomycota > Agaricomycetes > Agaricales > Pleurotaceae > Pleurotus > Pleurotus salmoneostramineus. The sequence continues at coordinate 182,632 of BEWF01000215.1, forward strand.
TCTGGAGCCCCGATCAGGGAAAGATCGAACACACTTTCAAAGCCCATGATGATGCAATTGGTTGTCTGGCATTCCGGCACGATGGACAGGTACTTGCGACGGGGAGCCGTGACGACAGGATACGGGTATGGAAATGCCATAACTGGGAGAAAATATGGGAGTTTGACATTGGCTGGTCCGTTAGGTCACTTGCTTTCTCGCCTGATGGGAAGCGGCTCGTATCTGGAAACTGGAGGTTTGGAGATCTTCACCTTTGGGACGTCGACACTGAAGACACAGCTTAATCCATCTTACATCTTTCTTTTGTACATGTAGATTTTCCGTGGCACCACGTACGGTTGAACTTGTTCACATATATATTATTGTAATTACTGTAATGACATGTTCAATACCTGCGAAACGAGAAAGGTTACCTCATGCGTGTGCATACGTCGCATATCCCGCTTCCTAGCTTGATGTACGTATGGTGCCATTTTCTTCGCCGAGATTGGGCCAATGTCAATGCGTGGGTGGAATTTCTCCGTCCACACGTTCAACATCTTGGATAACGTCGAATATATATTCCCAACAGCTTCTCCAACTGTGACTTGTCGACGGTCGAGGCGGTCGGTAGTTGAGGACTGTAGGACAAGCCTTCCATCCTCTCGAGTCTTGACTATCTTCGCGTCGTGGGCTTTCAAGTTAAAGTCGTCGATGCGAAGATGCTTACGCTTTCTCCACCACCGACTGGCTTTTCCCTTCTCTCTTTGAACTCTTCTTCCTCCTCTTCGAGTGGATCTTAAACTCCACACCTACCCGTCCGAGATCTCGATCTCTCTTTCCAAGTTTCACCTTAGTCTCGGCCATCGTGGCACGAGAACTCAAACTGTTGTAAGATCTTGGATTCAAGAATGGGAGGGTAAGGGGTGCCTATTCGAGGCGAGAGGCCTGGATGGAATGAATGTTCCGTACACATTGATGGTGATGACACGGAGTAGGCTGGGTGTGAGGCAACGAAGGAGATCGATCATGGAAGGTAATGATGGATTGGAGGAAGCCGGAGCCGCGAGGTGTAAGAGGAGGGAGAGCGTTGGGAAGGGGTGAGGGGGACGGTCACAGCGGTATGTTCTCCGTCTTCGAGGAACCCAAAGGATGTAAGAGGGTAAGGCTCAAAGGAAGGAAGAAGGGGGTCATCCTGAGCGACGCTCGCAGTACTGTTACTGACACTTCAAAGAGGATGTTAATTCGCAACGCAGCGCTTTGGCTTTACATAGACGTGGGTCAACTTGGCTTTGCATGAAGATATAGATCACGTCGATGGGAGGGACATGAGCAGCTGCGCAACGGCACCTCAGACCGAATGCTACTCTTGGTGAGCTTGAGGATTGAAAGTGAAATGTCGAACATTGATACACGCCGAGCGCGTAAGCAGGTATGAAGTCAACGGTTGGGTACAGTAGAGTACGAGTTGCTCATGTGCATGATGCATGAACGAACTATGGTTGTCGAAAGATCATCGAGGAACAACGGATCGACTGCTTGGGCTTGGCATTCGCAGTGATTCAACGCTCCGAGGAACAAAATCATGGCGGCTCCGCGGACCAGTAACGCCCCAATAATACCCCAGCCGTGACCATCAACGTTCAACACTTGCGCTCTGAAGATCTGAACGCCCGCGGTCCCCACATATTCTTCAAAACCCCTTCCTTTTCCGTCTCCCGGACTGAGAACCGTTCTTCTCTTTCGCTCGACACCCTCAACCCACACAAATCCAAATCCCGCACTCGATTGCCCAACGCGCATGACTGGCCACGAAGAGATGTTGCACGAAGGCCCGTACAGCCCGAGAGCTTCATGTTGATCAACTCTCGCGAATGGATCATGGGAGGATCTTAGAGCAAGAGGGAAGACGTATCCGATTCCTAGGAAAGGACGCGCGAAAACGTGGGTTCTTGGTTTTAATTCTGAGTGATCCTGGGGGATGCTGTATACGCGCAGTAGAGCGAAGACAGACGTTGGGAATAGCCGATCGCTTTGCCATAACCCCATCGCCTTCGCCTCCCTCTACCTCTCCTCCATCATCCCCGTCCTTCCTTCCGACGCATTCGCCGAGATTCCAGACCCAAAGTCAACTCAGGACAAGTTGAGTACGTCGCTCTCGCCTTCATTCGCCTTCATTCGCTCCCCAATCCAACCTGAGCAATTGGGAATAATTGGAGTTCAGATGGGGGAGGAGTTCCCCCACTCGTCTCGCCTCTCTCCTCTCGGATTGAGGCAAAGATTCGCGCCACATATGTAGAGTATGTTCAACAGGTCCCTAGAAGGCCTTCAGGCCTAAAAGCCTCTCTGAGACCCTAAAAGTGGGTATAAGACGAGTATCTGATAGGCCTTGGCAATTAAGGCGAGCAATGTTCCTCAGTAGAGGGCGCAGAACGAGGGAGGGATCTCAGAGGTGGGTGGACCCAAGAAAGTAGGCGATGGGATCGAAGGGATGAGAAGGTGTGGGGGGTTTCGGGATTGGAGCTTGAAAGCTCGATACCTCGATGCACGATGGTTGCAGAAGGAGGAGGTGGTAATACTACTAGTATCGCATCAACTATTTCTCCTGTATGAATCTTTCAACACGGAGTAGATGAAACATAAGTAGATGAAACCTCGAGAACTCACAATTGGAATGAGAAGGACGCGCGATAGAAGGCTTGGACAGGCGTAAGTTGAACTGGTGACCGATTATGATAGTGCTGATGTGTGTGGATGACCACGTGGGGAGTAAAGGAAGGGGTCCAGCATTCAACCGTTCAGAACGTTCATCACCGGATACTTCGTAAGGCAGAAATCGACGTGGGTGGTGTCGTTACCTAATGCCATTTTCATCCATTCGGGGGCAAGTGCGTGAGCACCGATATTGAGGTAGAATTCCAATCTGAGTCTGAGATAGGAAGCACTAACGACGGGTACGTACTACTCTATGCAGCCAACTCTTCAATACTTCGAGGGGAGAGTAAAGATGTCGTTTTCCTTTCTGGACGTCGAGAGCGTTGGAAGATAGAGTATATGCGGTAGAGTATATGCGGTGAGGTCCATAGAGTCGACTACGGCATCAGCGTGATGGGATCCCGGGTGCATTGCGGGCCTGAAATTGACTTGAGCTAGGACGAACCCCGAAGAAAGGCGACGTTGCATGGATGATCTGAATACTTGGGATTCGAGTTGCATGGCGAGCATGAGCGCAATTGAATGTTGAACGTTGTGATGATAGGATGGGTGGGCGAGCTTGAAGCTTGAAAGCTCGATGCACGATGGTTGCAGAGGGAAGAATTTGGTGACGGTGGTGGTACTAGTACATGTAGTATGGCATCGACTATGTCTTCTGTACGAATCTTTCAGCATGGAGGATGTGAGGAATGGATGGAGCGAGAGCTCACATCGGAATGAGGAAACCGCGCGACGTGTCGAAGCCCTGTTCTCCATATATGCCCAGACTGTGATCCCATGCAACAGGTGTGAGCGAGCCCGACTCGAGGAAGAAGGCTGTGATTATGGGAGGCAGGCTAGGTCCGTCAGAGTAACACGACTCGACGCCGATCCCAAGTCTTCTGAAGCATGGCAGCCGTGTTGCGTCCATGCAGTAGGGAAGTCGTAACCGCGAAGTGGATGGTTGACCGACGGTGCCGCGTATGCACTTCGCGTGGATGTCTGCTCGCGGGACGAAGGAAAAGGTGTCGGCGTGGGTCCAGCGTTCAAACGTTCATCAACGGGGACTTCGTAGGGCAGAAGTCGGCGTAACTTGTAAGTGGTGCCGTACGTGACGCCATTTTCATGCATCACTAACGACGCGCACACAGCCAACGCCTCGATACTTCGAGGGGAGAGCAAAAATGGTTTTGCGAGCGGCTCTGGTCGTTTCTGGTCGTCGAGAGAGTTCGTAGCAGAGTATATGCGGGGTGGTAGCTTGGAAAGCGAGTGTCCATGGAGGGGCCAGGGCCTGCAATTGAATGGGACGAAGACGAGTCAAAGAGACTCAGAGGCGGTTGCTTGCATGGATGATGAGATTCGACACATGAGCGCATGTGTATACCATTACCGTATTACTATGAGGTCGAAACATCGGCAGTAATCAAGTGGCCCATAGTCGGGCATGGAATCGTGACGACTCCAACTCCAATCCAAGTCCCTTCGCCAGGGAGAGGTGAAAAGGAGCGTCGGCGCTGATCGTATTGGCTTTTGATTGGCTTGCGAAGCGCTTGGGTATTGGGGGTGAGGCCTTCTTGACGCCGATGGCAATAGGAAGCTGAAGGATAGTTAGACTACGCGCAGATGGAGTGGGTGGGAGAGACTCACTGCTTACCATGACCATCCGTGAATGTTTGAATCCGTGAACAATCTTCTGGCTCTCTAATAATCACTTTGATCCTTCAAGTCTTCAGCTTCAGAGCTTCATATATTCAGACGCAATGTATCCGATATGAGTGGTGAGAGAGATGAATCCATGTTAATCTGAAGCGAAGACGTCCGAGTGCGTGTTGGCGAGGAGGAAGAACGGACCGATAAAATATTTTTGCTGGTGCCTGTGACGTCACGACGGCAGTTATGCACTTGCTCAAACTCAGGAATTTCATTTTCTCTACGAAGACACGACGAGTTCTTGAATTGGTTTTCAAACGTTCAAGTACTGCAACACTTTGTACCCCCAATTATGCTGATCTCCCTCCGCCCTCTGGTGATCGATGCCTTCGACAGGCAATCGCAGAGGCCGTAATCTCTGCGTTGCACAGCATCATCTTGTCCCTTTCGCCATTCGTCATTCGTCCTTCTCAGAAGTTCTCGTCCTACCCACCACCACCACCTCCTCCCACATGGACCACCAGGGAATCCACCGCCGTGAAAGCACGCGTCTGGGTTGCATCGTAGCTACAAGGGTCAAGTAAACTCTGGAGAGTGGCTAAGTCAACCTCTCAGTGGGGGTGGTAGGTAGAAACGCGAACGCACCGTCTAACGAACATGAATCGCGAACCTATCCTACCATCCCCCATTTCCTATTCGGCAGTTGTTCATCGACCTCACGATCCTGGCGGCGGCCATTTGTATAGGTTCCAACATTCCATTGCTCAGCAACGTCGCATGGTCGGACATTGCATATGCACAGTATGCCCTGGAGTAATCGCAATGCGTGGATTGGTAATAACGAGGTTGGCGGCCTTATGGTGGTTCGTCGACATGCTGGCTCGGAGGTCTTGAGTATGACACGTGAAGGCGAGACGCGTTCTGACCTCTTCCTCCACCACACTCATTCCTCCTCCGACGAATCTTTCTACCCCAATCCCTTCTAACCCAGCAACCCAAGACCCAAGACCCGGGAAAGTAGTGGAGGACTTGTCGCCGTGGTCGTGGCTCTGAGCGAGTTCAAAGTGCGTATATCCCTTGGTAGGAGGAAAGGTAATGGAGTTGGGCAAACGATGGGGCCGTTTGGGCTCATGGGTAGAGGTGGGTTATGTTGTTCGAGTATGTAGGTGTTGTCGATGACGCTGGTGTCGTTGCTCTTGGTCGAGAATCGAATCATAGGAGTGCGAATGCCCTGGGATGGGTGTATTACCATATGCGTATGATTCTTTCTGGTACGAGTGCGCCAGTGAATCAGGAAGGCGGGGATACGGTGTATCCATGGTCCTACGGCGTAGAGGGGTGGTTCTTTGGATCGTGGATGACGATGCGATGGCTTGAGGCGTCGTCGCTTCAGGACTCGTGACTTATCACGAAGGGGCTGCATAATAGCCTCGCAGGTTGTCGTAGCGAAGGCGTTTTGACTCTGAGGGACATCGGGATGTTTTCTATGTACGCATGTTCAGCCAGGGCCTCCATAAGTAGGCGAATCCTCGAAATGAAACCACAACGGTCCAAGCCAGTAAAGGAGAATGTCATTCCAGTTCCTTAGAACGGAATTGAGGAACGGATGTGGTTGATCTCAGGTGAATCCAGGTGCGAGGGTGTGAAGATACAAATCGTGCTGGTGACAACAGATAACCAAGTCTGTCAGCGTCAAGGACCTCAGACTCAGTGAAGCAGCTTTACTCACCAAAGCGTGTTATTGAGCGACTCTATCCTCTAGCCCCACAAACCAACTCTCGTCGATACTTCAATCGTTGAACGTTGGTCTCCAATGGGAAGGTCCAGACTATCGAGGACGTCTATCGTAGCGGCGTACTGTTGTGGTCGGGCTGATGTTCCGCGGACTGGTAGCAAAGACGTATCGTATCGTTCCGAGAACACGTCCAGAACGTAGTATCCGTGTACCATGGGTAAAAAACATTGAACAAGAAAAAGAGGGCGTATTATGACGTCACAGGCACACAACGAACGAGGTGCTAAAATTAGCCTGAGTCCGGATTTGGCTTGACACTCAAGTGCTTCCTCGTTATTTGCGATGCGACGCTCTTACCTTCACAAGCTGAGATCTCGAGACCTTGCTCGGCTGAATCTCTCGCTGGACCTCTCGACGACCCGTCACTTCACTAGATGCTCAAAATTGTCTTACGGCACGAGATCTTTGGGAACTTGAAGACAACGGTGGAAGAGTATTTCTTACGACGACGAGCACGAGTCGGAAAGGACCCTCCATCAACAGCATCTTTCTTGCCGTAGAAGGCTACATTGTGACGAATAAGCCGGTGATGAACATGAGCAAGATGCGTACTCCTGACCTCGAAAGCATTCAAACGCTGCACACAAGTTCTGGAAAGTGAGTGATACGAGCAAGCTGGATGAAAGCCTGTCAATGGAATTCAAGACAGTAAGAGATATGTATGAAAGCGTATGTAGGAAAACAGAAATAGACCAAGGTAGACATACCCTTGGAGTGCCGCGTGTAGCACTTTGCTATGTACACCCCACTTCCTTGACAGAAGGGGGCGTCTGGTCGGTTAATTGAGTTGCGTTTGAGTTCGTGACGACGTAGCAGTATACCGAGTACGGCGAGGGACAGGCGTTGACACTGAATGGCTGAAGCGCCGCAGCTAGTGTCGACGGTCGTTATTGAGCTTGATCAAAACAAGTTCGGATGTCTTGGGTCTTAGAGTATTTGAGAGGGAGCACATCACAGTAAGAAAACGGACGGATGCGTACCACCTAATTGGGACGGCGAGCACTGAGAGGATGCCGTTTTCAGGAAAGTCAATAATCTTGATAGGGTACGCGATGAAACGGAACAGCGGAGCTGGACTACATAGCTGGGTTATTCGTTTGATGACAATGGACTGAGGTTGGTGCCGTGTCTTCAGCAATATGTACACATTCTCGGACGTATGAAATATCACGAAGAAGCTGCAAAGTGCCTACACAAATGAAAACCCTTCACACTGATAAGGTCGACGGTGCGAGGGGAACGTGGGTGCTAGGGAGACGTGCGACTCGGTTTCCAGAGGTGCTCGCGTAGCGTATGGTTGACACTCTCGCACTGATTCCCTGGCAGCTACTAGCTAGCGAAGTGCCCCTGTAATGAGAGGTTGCAAAGCATCCCCGGCGAGTCAAGGATCACAGAAAAGTGAGAGTCCGCTGCAAAGATACGTAGCGTTTGCTGTAAGACAGGTCTGACGCCGAGGGGGAGGATTGGTCACAGAGCAAACATCGGACGGTAGAGCAGTACTTGCACGGTGCACCACTGTCACTCGGTAAAGAAAAAAGGCCGGTCCGGGCAGTCCACGTGCCTGTGACGTCACGCGTCGTGGACTACGAGCGCCTCTTCGAAGCGCCCCATACTTGCTCTTGACCACCATGCGCTGTGGGCGCAAACTTTCGTAGTCCCGTCGCTCGTCTCAGGTTTAAATGAATCAAAGCTGAATATCTATGGAGCCCTTCGATTCGACCTTTCTATGGGCTTGGAGACTGGGCCTACCGCCGCCGCGAACCTTTTGAATATGCTCATTAAGTAATATTGAACAGTGCACGTCACGGCAGTGCGGAGGGCTGCGGCCAAGATCCCCACTGAAGTACGGGAGGAGCGCGGCCTTTTGCAGACGACCAAGAACGGCGCCATCGCAGTGACCGTCTCGGAATTCCTGAATGCAATCCACAACTACCTTCATCAGCATCTGAGCGAGATGATAACATGTTTTCTTCGGTGATACCCCTTGCTAATTGAAATCCGAGTCATGGCACTGACATACTTGAATAAGGAATCGAGATCAATGGTGATGCATGAATGCATGATCTCTGACGCCCATTTGCACCGTGCTTACACGAGGTGAACTTCTTGTTTGTCTCTTCGTGTTCGGCTCTGTCGATGGTGCCATCATCTACTGCTTCGCTATGCACAATGCATTGAAGGTGTGTATGATCGTAGCTCTCATATGACCACGAAGCATACTTAAATCCCAGCTATCAGCGACCAGTTACAATCACAAAGCAGGGCAGACATGCGTATCACTTCGTGTATGTTTTTCGTCTTGCTTCTTCGTCGTTCATTTGTCTAAAATCATCCTTTGGCGCTTTAGTGGGGGTTCTATAAGCTTCGTCACTTACCCATGTAAGCACTTTTTTGCCTCGCTGCATCCACAGCTTGTCCACAGCTTGACATAGTGTTAGACCCTATCCAGAGAGGGGCTATAGGGGACAACGTAGGCCGAGAAGAGTGAACGAGATAGGGCCCAGTACAGCGACTCAGGCGCAGCGCTGGACTCCTACTAACACTCCGGGCTCGGGTGTACCAGGCCGGGTGCAAGGCGGACGATACGAGGCGGAGGAGGAGGG